>VZSF01006851.1:66806-178364 GCA_013398295.1 Chionis minor | reverse complement strand
AGAAAACCCTAAAAAAAAAAAAAAAAAAAAAAAAAGTAAGTAATTGGTAATCAGAAGCTATTTTGGGATGCAAAAACAGAGAAATATTCCGTGCTTAATTTTATTTAAATAAGCAAATCCAGAAATCTTGGGCGTAAATTATTTATTTCTTGCAAGCTAGGTCCCTTAGAGGCTACATGCAGTGTTAGTGTAAGTCAGGAGGTGGCGATGTTGTAGATGGTCTCAGGGCTCCTCACCTGATTCTGTAACAGGGAGATCTAGGGTGGTGCTGGTGCGGGAAATACTCCTCTGGGAATTGTGGTGCGGGAAATAATCCTCTGGGAACTGTGGTGCGGGGAGTCTGCTAGATGCTAACCTTCAGGCTGCCCATGTCCCTCCTCCTCCAGGAGTATTTGCAGTGGAAGTTGCTGCATATGGGTTGCGTTGCTCCAACCAAAGAAAACCTACTTTGCAGCAAACTGGCAAGTATGGGAAGATGGATGCAATTCCTCATGTACTGGGAGGGGTGCCTTTTTTGGCAGCAAGGATAAAAGAACATATGTCAAGTTGCTACCTGAAAGAATTGAGAAACCTCTGAGACAGATTGACAGAGAGGAAAAGGTTAAAAATGGACGTTGACTCTTTTTGATGTGCTGTAATCCCATCTTTCAGGAGTTCAATGAGATTGGGATCCTCTGCATCCAGATCCACAGAGGTCTGGATGGGGCCTTGTCATTCACATCTTTCAGAAAAGACCCTCTTGGGGACATGTGGCAGTTTCAGCTGAGAGCTCGGGAACTGTCACGTTAAAATAGGAGATGCCTACAAGGTTATGCAGTCACATTGCTGTTTGCAGCTTGATGGGCTTCACATAGCCAACTTGGCCTGGGTTTAAACTGGCTCAGTCCTATCCATAGTCATTAGGGATTGTCCTGGTTTGAGGTAAAACAGGACCAATTTTGTTCAGTAACTCTGCTTTCTAACTAGGCCTCTTCTAACTGCTGAAATTAACAGCATATTGTGCAGAAAACTGCTCTTTCTCAGAGTGATAAGACCCATGTTTATAGCTGATGCCAAGGCACGGTATGCAGAGAGGCCCTTGCTTATACTTACTGCGATAACGACCAAGGCCAGACACCTTGTTGTTTGCCCTGTTGGAGGGCTGGAAGCAGAGAGGCGTAGAGGGGTCCCATCTGTGGGGAGGAGCAGACAGCACAGGTGACCCAAAACTGACCANGAGTCCAGTCTGGGACTTCCCAGTGCCTGCTGGTGAGGTGATTGTCATCCTGGGAGCTTGATACGGTTTTGTATATATTTCATTATTTTCTTTTGTTATGTTATTCTTTATATTTCATTAAAGTAGTTTAGTTCTTACTAAACTAGTCTCTCTTCTTCTCTCTCTCCTGCTCGGCAGGAGAGAGGGAACATCTGTCGCTCGGCTTGCTTGGGCCAATCCGGCCCAAACCCACGACAGGGATGTGGGGGAGAAAGAAGAAGATGTTATGCTCCTTGCTGCATGCAGAGTGTTTGGGACAGGCATAGCTAATGCTTGCACAGACTACTGGATGCTCATGAATGTTACTGCAATAATAAAATACCAGTTAATTCCCACCAGATTATACAAAATTTACACTTTCACTTGCACAACTGAGATTTGTGGTGAGATTTTGGGATTGTTTGAACTTCAGACTCAGAGTGAAACCTATGGGTGAACCAGCCTGGTTCATAACTAACTGAAGAGAAAGGTCATACAGCATCCTGGGAAGGAGAACTGCCAGGTTTCACACTTCCCCATCTCTAGCACAAAAAGAAACACAGTGAAAAAGCTAATAAAAGGGGAATTATCAGATTACAGGACAGAGAAGTGTTCTTCAAACCCTGGTTCATGAACCTTTTGATGAACATGCTCAGAGGTGTAAGTCTAAAGTGTAAGTACAAATCAGTACATTTTTTCATTATTCCTGTCATCATCTTGCCAAATTTCCTGACAGCTTGGAATAGCCCTTTCCTTTTGTCTGGCCCAAGGATTCTCACCCCGGGGATTACAAACGGTTGGCAGATGACTCTCATCACCTTGCCTCCTCTCAGGATTCACCTACACAGGATAAATCCTGCAGTAGCAGGTGGGAACTTTTTCGATTAGCTCATCCACCACAGAAATCACACAGTTAGACCCTGAAGGTCTGTCTTACAAATAGAGGGCTCAGTGTGACCAGAAACATGGTACAAGGCAGGAGGGAGTACCAAACTGACCAAAACAAGCAGTGGGGTGAAGGCGCCTTTACCCATTCCTTCCCTTCCACCCTGGTACCTTCTTAGAGCCACAATCTAAGAGACCTTTCATCTCTGACCCTCCATCTCTTATAATAATCCCGAGAGATCTACCATGCCCAAATACTTCTTTCTAAGGCTGACTGTCTCTGGAGCAGAAGTGTGTTATGATCAGCTGAAACGCATACCCTGGAGTTGTCCATCCTGTACTGCTGCCTCGCTGGTGGGAATGCACATGTCCAGCAGAGCAGCAAGGAGGGTAGTCAGATACTATAACCCTCTATAGTCCCATGTGTATATGCTGCTCTTGTGAGCCAAAGCCTTTAGCCAGCTAAACCTAATTTTCAAGAGCATCAGGGTGCCTTTAAGGTTGTCTGCATTTTATAAGTATTTTAACATTTTTATGAGTCTCTGTTCCCCATCTCTAATAGGGGATAATAACACTCTTCTCATTTACTGGGATGTTGGGGGAATAAATATTTATGAAAGACATTGTGATGGTAAGATTCCACAGGATGCAGGGTCCACATAAGTACCATAAATAAACTGCGAATACATTGTGCAAAACAGAGGAGGTTTCAGCGTGTATTGCCTCCAGCCTAGTACAGGGAATCAAAGTTTGTTTAGCCCTCTGTGCTCTACAGCATCTTGTGATATCAGGCATTTTAAATTTTTTTGTGTGCGTGTGTGAGCCAAAGCCAAATCTTGTCATGATCTTTCATTCACTTCTACTTCCAGTCCCAGCCAAAGGAAGGGAGTTTAGGAGGAGCAGAAAAGTGTACAAATCAAATGCAACTGAGCATTTGTGTGTCTATTAAAAGACTTCTTTGGGCATCAGCACAGAGGATATGGTTGGGGCAAAGTTTTGATTTCACCCTTGCTGGCTCCCACGCCCCTAATTAGAACTGAGCTCTTTGTAGGTATATAACATTTAAGTGGAACTATTTCTGACCACTGGGGTCCTGCACTCTGCAGTCCAGTGCCCTTTCATTAAGAATTAGCCGACCTGATGCTGAATAAAAACATTGTGTGTTTTGCAAGAACTCTGATGTGGTCTCCGTTAATTACTCTCTTTAACCTATTGCAATCATGTGCTGCTTAGCCGCACATACCACCGGACTGCTTGGGAAGGGGAAGATTATGGGGGATGCACAGAGAAATTCTTAAAGGGAGATACAGCATAAAGACATGCTACAAAGTCTGTTTGAACTGGTGTCAGATACAATAATGAGTGGGTAGGAATAATAATAAATAGCACTTCAGGAACACTTCACATTTTCTATGTGCTGTGCCAACATCAAGCAATTAATTATATGACCAGGACCTTCTCTCTCACCAACATGCTCTTGGCTCCACTGAAGAGACCAGCCTGGCTTGCTCATTTGTTTTTTCTGCATTGTCCTTGGCAGTGGTTTGTACTTGGAAGCGCTCTCTCTCCCCTTCACCCTCAGATTACTCTCCCATTCGTGGTACCATGTTCAAAGGGTGCTTAGATGCACGCTTAGTGCTTTATTGCTGAGCTTTACCAAGAGTTGCCTAAGGGCTTTCATCAATGGAACAATGAACTTAAGAGTCCATCATCTTCCTCTTTCTCAGGTCCCTGTTCTGGACCTGCATCTTCTAGAAGATTTGCAGGGAGGCAACCAGCAGTCACTAATGCAGTGGATCCTCACTGATCCAGCGATAGCTGTGCGTCCGTAATCACTACCCGATTTTCATTACCAGCCACTTTAATACAGTCCTCATCTCTAAGTTAGGTTTATAATTATGAAATTTGCTCTGTCTTATCAGCTTCACTGGAGCATATGAATGACCTGAACCTCTGAAAGTTGGACTACTTTGGCCCATAATCCAATGGTAAAAATAGGCAGAAACCTGTGGGGTTTTGACATAGTGATAGTAGTCCAGTAAATATCCCTTGTTTAGTACTGGAGCAGTCTGTCTTCACTGGGTGTCTCCAGCAACGCAATTATGCTGTAATTACAGCAACACCAACTCCTCTCATCTAAACAGGTTCCAACTTCAGATACCCTTGTTTAAGCACTCAATAGCCTTTCTGTATCTCAGTTCTCACATTGAAAAGTAGGAGGCATTACTATTGACATTATTAATTATTAATATAACTATTAATATTTGCAAAGCCCCAAGGCTGCCAGATGAAAGGTGCTGGGTAATTGTAAAGTGTTCTACACACAGCCATGGGCTGTTAGCAACCAATTCAAATCAAGAAAGATTATCAAATGCACACACTTAAAGACATTGGGCTGATCAAGTAAAGCGTTTCCATGGAATAATGGTCTCCCACTGCTACTGAAATTCTGAAGCATTAATCTCCAACAAGTATCACAAAGGATTTGAGGCTTTTCTCTACAAAGGAGGAGGCATTCACCTTGTCACAAACAATGTTTGAGGGCTGTGACACTGTTATGCCAAATCACTTGCTGAAATTGAGTCATTTCACAGAATCATAGAATTGTGTAGTTTGGAAGAGAGCTTTAAGATCATTGAGTCCAGCCATTAACCTAACACTGCCAAAACCACCACTGAACCATGTCCCTCAGCACCACGTCTACCCATCTCAATGGATGTCTGCAAAGCAGAGCGACAGTTACTACCTGGCTATTGCAGGACTCTCCCATCAGCCAGCCAGAAACACTGCAAAAATGCTGACAGTTTCAAATTAATTTTTTGTTAAATATTTCAGTCTCGTTACAGTCCTAAGTCTATGTCTGCTGGGGGTAAATTGCTATGAATTGGTCTAGACTACAAACAGATGTAACGTCTTCTTTGTGGGAGCACTCTAGGGGTGCAGATAGTTGTGTCCTGAGTAGCCTTCCACCCCAATTTTCTGAGACACCAAGAGGGGGCCCAGATTCATCCTCACAGTTAGATTGTAGGTCCTCTATAGTCAGTGGAGAGAGACAGGCATTTCCAAAGGCCAAGTTAGTTCACATCTATGATGACTTGCCCTCTGTAGGTACTCGAATTCCCCGGGCTGTCTTCACACACCGCACACTGGGATCCTCATGCACCTAGCCCCAAACCAGGTAATTCTGGGTGCTTAAAGAAAGAATATCAGTTATGTGCTCACAACAGGGTGGGATAAATGTAGCACCCGCTCCCTGAGCTGTAACTTGTACAGCTGGACTGTCGCAAAGAAAACGTGCAGGAGACACCACTGGGGTTTCCTTCCAGTGAGAGCAACACCAAGATCCGTTATGATGCTGATCTGCAGCTGGCACAAGCCGTTTGTGACATAATGAATACAAGCTGTGTTAGGTGTAATCCTGATCACAAGAGTTTCCCACCACTTTCCTACTGTGGTGGGTTAACCCTGGCTAATGGCCAAATTCCCACCCAGATGCTCACTTGGTCTCCCCCTCTTCCGCAGGACAGGGGGAAAAAATAAGACGGAGATAATTACCAACTACTGCCACAGGCAAAATCCGCTGGACTTGGGGAAAATGAATTTTTAAGTTATTGTCAGTTAAGATAGATCTGGGTAGTGAGAAATAAAGACAAAAAAAAAAAATAGATTCCCCCCTCCCCTCACTTTGGGGCTGGCTGGCACCGGCTGTGTCCGGCATGGGGCAGCCCCGGACGTTCCCACAGAGGCCACCCCGCAGCTCCGCTGCTGGTATCTGGGCACAGACACCCCAGACACTCACCGTCTGCATTGCTGACACACGAGTAAATTTCCACAGTAATCCTCATCCAGAGCTCTGGAATTAGGTTGGAAATGAAGAACCTGTGAACAGTGGTCCTTTTGGGTGGGACCAGCTATTCCTGAACATCTCCATAAAGCTTCATTATAACGCTCGGAAAGCTCCTCATGTTCTGTAACTCAGGAGTGGCAAATTTCTCCCCAATCCGAGGTCCTCCTAAGCACGACGTGGCCCTTGTGCCAGCAGACTTGGCTGGCTAATGTGACATGGAGGACGGAAAGCCCCTTGGGCTCGCTCTGTGTAAGCGTGTTCTTGGGACTGTTCTCCAACTCATAATTTATCTGCACCTTAAAAGTCAGGTGGGACATTCCCATTGACAGCCACCTCATCAAAGGTGTCACGCACATGCCCCATGTCCTTTACATGGCATGTTTAGGCCATTTCACCTTGTCCTCTGTCTGCTCGCTGGTCTTACTACAGATGATTGAAAAACAACTCTCAGACTCCTGGAAGGAAGGGACGGCTTTGCAAAGAGATCAAAACCCTCTGGTCAGGCTTTGCATTCTGTAACAAATGGCTTGCAGGAACCTTATAAGTAGGATTTGAAGGCTGCATGCATGCATTTCTGCCTTTCGGACTGGTGGAGCTAATTGATTGCCCACAGCTCTAGCCTAGAAAGCCAGACAGCTGGAACCATCAAGGACTCTTCTGCCTAAATGAATTAAGTAAATGAATTAAGCAATCAGACACAAAGGAGTGGGTGTGCATCAATTCCCTATCATTTGAAATGCAAGGCACAAGTAATTGATTGTGCAGTTATCGCACCACACGACATACATACACATCCCCTGCTCTTGTTTATATCTTTGCAATGTGGGAAAAAAATAATTGCAAGACACTGATAATAATTTGTCTTCCTCTGTGTGGTAGCAACATCAATAGTCATTATTCTAAACTCTTCTTCAGAATATGCTGGGCACTTCAACAGAAAAGCAATTCCTTGCCTGAAGGGCTCACAGTCTGTGCCGGATTCTGCCCCAGTGGAATAACACCTACCTTCATCATTGGGGTTTAATGTAGGCAAAGCAGTCAGATTAAAAAAAAAAAAGAGAACAGAAGTGAAAACAAGACAAGCAGAAAGAGTACTTGGTTATTCTCTGCCTGCTACCTGGTTGTTTTTATAGCCTGTGTCTTAAATATATTGATGCTGGCAGGTAAGGAAGCACAGCAAAGCAAAAAGGAGGTGACAATTATGGTTGTGGCAATTTGGCCATTGGGGTTTGATGACTGGCATTATTGACAGAGGAGATTGCAAGGGTCCCCATGGAAAGAGACGATGGAATACACTGAATAGATAAGACACGCTGAGAAAAAGTTATGAGGCTATATATCTTGGTTTACACACAAGAGCATCCAACCCAGCTCTCCTTAGAAGCTTTCCACGAGCTTTATGGAAACTGGATGGAGACAAGGATATTTGTGCAGAGGTCAATTCTTTCTCATATATCAATTTTGTTTAAAAGTGGTTTCTTTCTGGAAAACAGTAGCTTAGGTTTCCAGTAAACAGAATTCTCTGAATACACAGCAACATAACTTCAATGTGTAGCTTCAGAGAAAAAGAGAGAGATAAGTAGGGAATGAAATTATGTCAATTTGCACATACATAAAGCCATCCTTTCTTAAGGGTATCAGACCTTTAGCCAGATGCCATAAAACTGTATCCTCTTATTCTTACATTACCTCAGACGAAAATAATTAAGAAAGATTGAACAAACATCCAAACAGATGGAAGATGACCTTTCTGTGAATTAAATCTTTGGATTTTGGTTTCTCCTATCCATGTGCCATTTCATTCACAGCACCGTAAGTTCTGCACTATTGTCTAAAGCCCAGTGTAAAACTGGGGCCCATTTCTGAGACACTAGACAATCTTCAACCCCCAAAACTTAAAACATGAATAGAAAAGTTAGACAAAGAATAATAAGAAAAAGAGTATTCTTATTTTGTAGGGATTGGACGCTGAGGCCCAGAAAATGATATATATTCATGACCAACAGATCATTTTATGATAAAGGTGGGGACTGAACAATGCTCTAGAGAACTCCATTTCAGCCATAATATTTTCACCTACATTGTGAGGGACTCAATGTGTTGACACACAGTGACTGAAAACAGCAAGGGAAAATGACGTGGCCATTATGGCAGAAAACTTCAGTGCAAGTCAGTGTGCGTATGGGAAGGAAGAGGACAGTAAGTTTGTGTGGGACAGAATGCATTTGTGCTCTGCAGGCCTTGTCTAGACAGGTGGGATGGGAGGGATTTGATGGGAGCAATTTGATTTTAGATAGGAAACATCCAAGTCCTTATGTGAAGGTTGAGAACTTCAGCTCAAAGGCTTCAGGAGCCTGGGGCTTAGGTTTGGTTATGGATTTCCTTCATTTGCATTTTTTTAAACTCTTTGATATTTGGCCAAACTTAAACAAGAACTCAAACATCCTTTACCTTGCTAAGATTTCTTATGTATGTATGTACGTACATGTGTTCACATATAGCTGTGTGACTTGTTATCTCAGAGATGCAAATGCCTGCAGGATGGGGAGGTCTCTGCCACAGCTGATGATCCAGCATGTTTTGTCATCCACCACCTGGAGACAAGCTGAGATGAGAATGGAGCTGTGCTCGCTTTCCATAGTGCAAGAAGGAACTGCCCTGACCTCAGATTAAAATAGAAATGAAAACCATGTATTTCTTAAGACGAGGAGAGAAACTGAGTTTCCAAGCCTGTTTTGAGGGGTAAAATTGTGCCCACTTTGCTAGAAATCAGCGGTAAATCATTGCAATGTCCTGTCTCCCATAAATACACACATGCTGATAAGGCAGGGTGGTGTCCGGCCAGTTCAGCCTGCACAGTTGGAACCTTTGTTTTTAGGGTTCGGTCGAAAGTGGAGTAAATATTTGCAAGAGAACATTTTCCTAACAGGGACACTCTCAAAAGTACATTTGCTGGAAAAGAACTCTGCCATCATCCTCTTTTATTGTACAGTCCTGCAAGCCCAGGGGAGGCAGGGACAGAGAAATAAATCAAGTGCTCTGAATCTGCATGTTCAGCCTTTACAGCAAACCCATGTAAGAGTGGCTGAAACCGCTGAGTGCTGATAAGGTGACCTGTCTTCATAGAATTTTGAAGAGCCATCCTTTGAACTTTGAAAGCCTCATTTGTAAAAGATAAGATTTACGGCCCTTAAAAAGGCAGGAAAGAGCTGACAAACTGTTGTCACCTGGGGAAGCCTTCCTGATAATTTTCCTTTCCAGTTCCAAGAACAGGACATTTTAGAAACACAAGTGGACAATAACCTTTTTACTGAGTCTATTTGACTTTGATTCCAGTCAAGTTGACATTTTAGGCTTTGCTTAAGTAACTTTGATGTACTTTTAAAGATTAGGTCCTGATAGCAAAAGAACCTGTACACATCAGAGGATTTGTCTTTGTTCACATGCTTAAAAAAAGGGGAAAACCATCTGCACACTTTTGAAACCAGCTTTGTCATTTGCTAGATACAAGCATTATTACTATTTTGTGAGTATTCGTAGTTCATTTGTAACCCCTGCGGAGACCAGAACCCTCTGTGATAAGTAATGTTTATTAATGAAAGACAATCCAGCCTGGATTCATCTGATCCAACTTGAGAGGTCTAATTTAGGACTAAAGTCACTTGAGGCTTCCCCTATAATCAATGGGGGTGCTTCAGACATCTGTCAGCCAGTTGCCCTCTGGAAGTGGTTTTCTTCCTTGCCAATATATAAATAGCTTAAGACACCTGAAGTGCTGAAAGATAGGTAAGATAAATCCAGATGTCCCTTCTCATAGAAGGGAGAATGGTAAAAAAAGCAAAGGAGAAAGAGAGCAGAAGATAGAAATTGCTGAATTCCCACCCTACACAAAGAGTATGAGGTACAGAGCTTAGATGGAGCTTAGGTGATACACCAAGGCCAGAAAGCAGGAGACAGGTCCGGGTATGGATCATGATCCTTTGAAAGCAGCATCTTAATTATAAAAACAGCTTACACCTCTGGCAGTGGCCTCAAGATTTTCCCTAATATAAATAAAGACACTAGAGCTGGAAAATGCTTCAAAAAATAAGTATTTAGTCAAATTATGTATTTCCTCTTTCATAAAAATATTGGAAATTATTGTAAAATTTAATACCTGCCACTTTTCCTGTGAAAGTTCTCAAGAATATTTTTTAACTTCAATGCGATATCAAAAATCACACAAAGGCTACTGTACCTATGCTGAAGTCTGTTTCTTGTCTAGTCTGTTTAATAGTTTTGGCCATACACACAAAGTAGCAAGACTCGAGAAACTAGTCATGCCTCTGGAATAACTGGAGTTGTGGCATATTTCTGCCCTAAAACATGATAAAAGGTAAATATCTTCAAAATTTTTATAATTATTTATTTCCTTTGAATATTATTTCATTTTCATTTACTGAAATTTTGAAGTGAAAATTTGTCATGTTGCAAAGAACAGAAATATTTCATTCAGACAATAACAATTTGGGGTGTATTAACATTATTCCTCTAACTGTTGTAGATTCCTTAGAACAACTCGATATCTCCTGATTATTTTTTTTTTCTTTTCCAAGGGATAGATACACACAAATAGAAGAATGATTACAACAGATCAGAGCAAAGGTCTGTCTGATTCAGTATGCAGTTCCTGACAGTGTCTATATTTTATTTAAAAATGCCAACTGGATTGAACAAAAGAACTGAACATCCAGAGACACAGTTGGCACAAATAGCCTGTGCACAGCAAATGGATTGAAATATTCATGCATAAAATATGCAACAAACAGTTCCAAAGTTGTAAACAAATACAAAGCAAACAGAATAAAACTAACTTATTTGCTATAAATACTTTGGCTGGTTCTTATGGATACAATTTCTGCTTCAAAGAAGAGAAAGAAAGTTTCTGGCCTATATTTATACAACAGAATCCAATTCAGCATTTGACAGTAAGAGTTCAAAATTGTACAATAATAGGAAGAATTCCATAGCTTAGCAAAAAAAAAGAAATTTGTTGCATGAGCAGTGGAGCATGGAAAACATTTTGCTGCAGCATTCTACCTACCTTTGGTGTCCACACTTTAAAAAAACATATATAAAGAAAACATATGGAGGGTAAAGACAAGAGCCATCAAAATTATGTGAAAATTACAGAAAATGCACTGCTGTGAGGCACTGAAAGAACTCTGCTTGCTTAACTGCTTCCTCAAACAGAAAACAAGCGGTGAAAGACCTGACAGTGGAAGTTTAACCACTGGGAGACACTCCTAAGGGAAAAAACAGATTATGTCTTTCTTGATTTCTTCTAGTCAATGTATGCATTAGCGAAACACAAATTAGTTAACTCGGTGCAGAGTTGTGCAATAAGGGAACCCAAGCCAGATGTTGCAGATATTTGTGAGGAAGACAATGTCTGTTAGCTCAACAAAAATAGAATCTAAACAGGCTTCTTCTTGCTGATCAAGAAATCTGGGTATCCAGCATTCGGGGAGCCTAGAAGTGTGGCAGAAAGAGGATTTAATGTGGACAAGCCCATTATTTTTGCATGGGAGAAGGCTTGTTACGGACCTACACTCCAGAGAGTTCACTGTGCTGCTGTACTGGAGTTTCTTCCACTCCTAAGCAGGCTTCAGTCAGAGGTGAATTTGCAGTAAACAGGCAGCTGGTCACAGGGAACTTTGTTCTGTTGACATCAGAAATACTTTTTGTGCCAGTGACCTAGAGAGCAAAGAACCCAAAAAGTGGCAAAACTGCCAGATCACAACAGTCCCATTAGAAAAGGCCATGAGCACACAGACTGTTCATGTCTCCAATGATCTGTTTGTCCTTGGAAGGCCGAATAAACACTATGCTTCAAAAACAAAATCAAAGTCAAATTAGGCTACACTGTCCTCTGCAAAGCTACACAGGAAAAACATCTATTTCCTTAGTAGCTTTGATGCTTTTCACCCAGTCACTGCTCAGAGAGCGCTTTTACTTGTCTGAGAGGACCTAACTTTCCCAGCTCCTGTAAGGTGCCCTCGGGACGAGGCTGACAGAGAACTTACATAGCACTGTTATTCCAAACACACCTGTGGAAACAATCACTTTGGAAAGTAATTAAAAGTCATTTGTCCACTGGAAGGAGGAGAGAGGAGAGNAGACGAGACGAGACGAGACGAGAAGAGGAAGTAGAGGAGTGAATGTGTGGCGCTCTAGGTCACTGTTTAGTTTAGGTCACCAAATTTGGGAAAGAGAAATGTGAATTCGCTTTACAGCTCCAATTCACATTAAGGTGTTTAATACAAAGAAAGCGAGCAACCGAAGGCACTCTGAGGTCACGTTAGCTGAGGTTTAATCGTGCTGAGAATGACCACCAGACTGTGACCTTCAAGACAGAACTACAGGGAACACTTTGTGAGTTTTCTGGGAATTGGGCAAAGAAATCTAACTTATGAGGTTCTGAGGATGCCCTTCTTCAAATCTCTATTCAGACAGCTCCTACGGTTTTCACAGCAAAAACTCAGGTTAAGTACCTAGTGTAGAAGTGTAGACACTTCTACATTCAGTTGATAACAGAGCAGCTGTCCTGAGGATTTGAATTTTGGGCTTGGGCATTAAAAGCGTAAGTTAGGAGGCAGCTGAGCTTTGTAGAGCTCCAACATTATCTACTGCATACCTTGTTAAAGTATGCAGTAAATAACATTGCATTAAAGAGCTTCAACCTTTCAGTCCTATCATCTTATTAAACAGTCCTCCCGTTCCATCATTTCATGGGTAATGCTAACAATCACTTCTTTTATATCTCCTAATCCCTTTGAGTGTCTATTTTGCTCAACCAGAATTGTTCATGATGCTTTGCCTCCAATACAAAACTGCCTTGATATCTTTTTTTCTTCACTTTTGCTTTCAGTATCCTTTTTATCCCTCCTCTTTTACTATTTTATGTAAAATATCCTTCCCCACTGACCTTCTAGGTGTCAAAAGCAATTTAAAAAGCAACCACAACTGAAGCTAATGTGTTCAAATTATTTTGTTTGCTGTAGGACTACACTGATAACATTCTTTTCAGTGTTACATAGTTTATCTGCTGTGCCAACTTCCCTTACCAAGGTATTTCTTTTTAAGGAACAGGAAGTTTTATTTCACATTTACATTAACTGCATTTAAATGTTTCATAAGTACCAAGGTAGCAATAATCCTGGAGTTAGTTCACCATGGTGTGAAGCTTCCTTGGACCTCAACTTGTAAGTTGTAGACGACATTGGATCTCTGCAGCTACAAGCCACCTTTGCAAAGGACAATAGCAGGTCTTCATCCTCTAGTGCCTTTTTCTCTTCTCTGTCATCTCCAAAAGATATGACTTATAGAAAAAATAGCTCTCTTATTCTCCTGTCTGGTAGGCAGATAAAACTTCAACTCAGGTTTATTTTCAAAAGAAATATAACTTCTATCACATAAAGTGAGCCATCTGTAATATGGATGTCTACACCTAAATGAAGCCTAAGCTTCTTTCACAGACATTGAGAAGAAACTGGCAACTACAGTGTAAGATTCACCTTTTCCAGACATCCTTCTGAATCACTTACTCATGCCTGGTTTTCCTCATTGGTTGTGAAGGCTAGTTCAGACCAACTCTGTGTTGGAAATATTTACACTGAGACAACACGGAACTGCTCAGTACAACAAGGTTTTCCTACTTTAACAACAAAATGTTGTCACAAACAGTAAAAATAAAATTCTGAACTTGTGTTGGATCCAGAACATGTTGGGTTGCCTTTTACTGCTGGGACTGTAGATTTCATTTAGGTTATTTCTGAGTTATAGCAACATCCACAAAATCAGAGCCAAGTCTTAAGATTCCTTTGCTGTACGCAATAGCTATTGACCAATTTCATTAGGTTGGTTACTCTGAAGAGATTAATGGTGACTGCAGAAGCCAAACCCTATCAGGGTTTGCTGAGAATTCACTAGCAGGTTTAGAATAAAATCAAAAGTACATCGAAGGTGAAGATAAACTACTCAGGGTGATTTTGACAAATTCAATACTCAGGTGTCTCAATTTCCATAGTGTTTTGTAAATGAAACCACTTGGATTTATGGCCCTGAAAATACATCAAGCCTGAAGTTTGCATTTAGAAAAATATCATGTTTAAACTCTTCTAAAATATAAAAATTTGTACTGCTCTCAAGCATTGTTTAAGATGTGAGTTAAAAATTAGGAGCCATAATATTGGACGGAAGAGTCTGAAGGATTACTGTGTTTCTATCTAGGGAGAATACTGATTAAAATCTAGACCAAAATATCTGTGAAACATGCCAAGTGGCTCCCTCCCAGTGCTCTGTGAGTTGTTAGTGTCATGATCTTCTTGAAAAATCTCCTTTTGGGAACCTTCCTCCTCACTTCAAAAAAGAAACAAAGTACAGGGGATAACTATTAACCTGGTCACTTTTACAGCAAGGACATTGTTTTAACTTCAATTGTTTACTTCCAAGTTGATGACTGTATTGTCAGCAAGGATACTTTTCATCTTAAAGTCACCCTGAACTCCTACTTTTTCATGATGAGGCATGCAAATATCTCTTGAACAACAAACCAAATGAGAATCAAGTTTAGTTAAGAAGCTTTGGGCTTGATGCTGCAAAATTTCCTCTTCAAAATAAAGAATTGTTTGAAGTCAATGGGCAATGGTCATTAACCCCATTCCCAAAGGAAATAATGATGTACATACATTGTAGTTCCTTACCAGCAGCCCACCTGTATAGCAGGCTTTAGGCGTTACAGTTAGCAGTATAATTAAAGCCACCACTGCATCACTAAGAGGCGGTATGGTCTACTAGAGACCTGAATTTTATCCTAGGCTGTCCCACTGACCTGCTGTCCTGACTGAGTCACTTCATCCACCACATCTTCCTACTCTTTGTTTCTTCAGATTGTGAATACTCTGGCAAGGGAGGGCTGGGAGAACCTGCTGGGAGAATTCATCCCCGTTTAGAGTTGCTGATGGCCACGTGCTTTCCTTGGGAATGGGCAAGAAGCAGTCTATAAGATGAACAAATTGTTCTGGTAGCAGCAGTCTTCTCTCTGGCCATTCTGGGATGCTGCAACTGCTACCTGACATGTGACAGGGACACCTCTGGGCATGGGAGGGGTACAGGATATGGAGGATGGCCATGAAAGCCACAAGAAGTCAAGTGGCCCAGCTGGCTTGTGCTCTGTCTTACTCTGTGCCCCTTGTCTGGACTCCTGTGGTACAAATAGGTGGTAGCTTATGAATCTCACAGGGATGCCCCCATGAGTGCTGAGGGACCTGGTAGATGTTATTGCAAAGCCAATCTCCATCATCTTTTAAAGGTGATGGAGAACAGGAGAGGTGCCTGAGAACTGGAGGAAAGACTATGTCACTCCAGCCTTCAAAAACAGAAGGAGGAGGACCTGGGAAACTACACAACAGTCAGCCTCACCTCCATCCTTGGAAAGGTGATGGAACAGCTCATCCTGGATGTTATCTCTCAGCATGTGGAGGAAAAGAAGGTTTTTGGGAGTGGTCAAAATGGATTCACCAAGGGGAAATCATGTTTGACCAATCTGATAGCCTTCTATGATGGCATGACTGGCTAGGTAGATGAGGGAAGACCAGTGGATGTTGTCTACCATGACTTTAGCAAGGCTTTTGACACTTTCTCCCGTAACATCCTCATAGGTAAGCTTAGGAAGCGTAGGTTAGATGAGTGGACAGTGAAGTGGATTGAGAACTGTCTGGATGGCAGAGCTCAGAGGCTTGTGATCAGCAGTGCAGAGTCCAGTCGGAGGCTGTAACTAGCAGTGTTCCCCAGGGGTCAGTACTGGGTCCAGTCTTGTTCAACATATTCATCGACAACCCAAAGAAGGCTTAGGGGAGACCTTATTGTCATGGTCTAGTATTTAAAGGGTGGCTATGAAAGAAGATGGAGACTCCCTTTTCACAAGGAGTCTGTGGAAAAGACAAGGCGTAATGGGTACAAGTTATTCCAGAGGAGATTCCAATTGGACACAGGAAGAAAATTTTTCATGATGAGAACAATCATCCATTGTAATAATCTCCCCAGGAAAGTGGTGGATTCCCCACTGCTGGACACTTTTAAGATTCAGCTGGACAGGTTGCAGGGCCATTGTTGTGGTTTGGGCCGAAATGGACAGTGAAAATGAATGACAGATGCTCTCCCCCATCCCTGTCTCCAAGGAGAGTAGGGAGAGAGAGAAAGAGACTTATGACTTTAAAAAAAACTAAACTACTTTAATGAAAATATTAATGAATTAATAAAATAATAAAAAAGAAAATAATGACATTTATATAATTTATACAAAACCAGTATCAAGCTCCCGGGATGATGATCATGTCACTGCCAGGCACTAGGAAAGTCCCTGACTGGACTCAGTGATGGATGGGAACTGCATTCCAGATCTGGATTCAGGAACGCAGGGATCAGGATCAAAGGCAGATGAACAGACAGAGTTCTCCTCGGAGGCCAGCCATTGAAGAAGGAAGGCTGACCCTTTGATCCCTCAGCTTTTATACTGAGCATGAGGCAGATGGGATGGAACAACCTGTTGGTCAGGTTTGGGTCACCTGTCCTGTCCGCTCCTCCCTGCAGGTGTGACCCCTCTACACTTTCCTGCTTCCCACCCACCAATGGGGCAAATCACAAAGTTGGCTGAGCTTGGTTGTGATAGCAGTAAGGATAAGCAAGAGCCTCTCTGTATACCATGCCTTGGTTTAAATTACAACTAATCAGGTCTTATCACTCTGAGAGCAGTTTCTGCACAGTACACTGTTAATTTCAGAAAGTTCAGTTCGAAGAGGCTTAGCTGCAAAGTAAAATTACAAAACAGAAAATGGGTTCTGTTTTACCTCAAACCAGGACAGCCATCTTAACTAGACCGTGCTTTTGCCAAGAAAGGTTGGACCAGATGATCCTTGAGGTCCCTTCCAATCTGGTATTCTATGATTAAGTCATACTGATTTCCAGATACTGATACTTACACATAAACAAATTTCTGATGAAGGAGCATATTGGAAAGAAGGATATGCCTGAAGACAGATGCAGAAGTTCAGAACTTACTTCTCAAAAAGTAAATGTCAGACAATGAACAGACTGCTCAGGCTAAGCACAAAGGGCAAATTTAGCTCCAAGAAGCTACTAATCCAACATATCTTTAGTAGAACTGATAAGGAAAATGGAATTTCCATTCACATGAAATCCCAGCATATCAAAAATAACACTATGCTTTTAGGATAAAGGAGAGGCAGTTTCAAGCCCTGCAAAATATTTTTTTTTCTCTTCAGTCTGCAATAGTCTGTTGAAAACACCACCAAAACATGTGGAAGAAATAAAAACTTGTCCTAACACCTGTAATGGTGATATATATATATGTTAAATATAATATATGATTCTATGCAGTTATATGCTTATTTTAAGTGAAACGTGGAAATATAATTAAATAACTGTTACAACCCCTAAGTTTAACACAGTCACATTGAAGAAAACTGTTTTGGATGTATTGACGTAAAAGGAAAAAGTAGAAATTACACTTTTCACTTGTTTCTCATTTTGCTTTTATCAAAATCAACAGGCTCCCATGGCTTCTTTTTTTCTGAAGGGTCAGCTGTTACATTGAGAACATTTTGTTCAACTCTGGACTTGAAACCTTCTTTTCTTGGCTGGCATTTTTTTCCTGGAAGCACCAAATCTCTTTGCCTGGCAGATAAGCCACTGGACAAACATTAACTTATTATTTTGGCCAAACTCTTGTTCCATCACAAGCATTGGAAAGGCAAAGGACACTTTTTCCTCCAGCACAATGGATGTGGCAGGACATCATTAACCTGGACAGGAGTATCAAGCCAACTTGCACCACCACAAAGCAAATTCACAGTCAACACATTCTGCTAAGCTGACTAGAGAAATTCTCTGCAGCTATAATGATCTGACACTATTAGCCCTTTTAATCTTTTTTTGATAGTTGCCTGCAAACATCAACAGAAAAGGAGAGAGGTCAGTTTGGACGTACAGGGAGAGAGCTCAAATGCAATCCGTGGCTGTTGAAAGAGGTTGTTTTTTGGTTACTTGAAACAAACATTTAAATCTCTGGATTACAAGATTTATGGTGTTTGGTAAACACATGCAGCAGCTTCATCAGGGGCATATTTTTCTTTCCTCTCATTTAATACTCGATAAAAATGTCATGCACGCACATAGGTGTGCACACGCTCTATTTTGTGCATTTTGAAAACATGTGCGTGCATGTTAAGAGGCCACACAGAGCTTTCTGGAGGGGTTGTTTCTTCCTAACTCTCTCTTTATTTTTTCTTTCCGTTTCTTTTTGATCGTGGTTACAGAAGGAGGAGATGAGGACAAATGGTTAATAAAAGGACAAAGTTGGAGAATTTTTGCTTATTGCCTAGAACACGTTTACTTTCTTTATAGCCTCAGCTGACTTCATCTGAATTCAAAATGCTTCCCTTAAAAAGGTTCCCACAGAACAATTAGGCAGGATGATTTTAAAATAGAGTTGAGCTGGCCCAAGTGATGGCCTGTGGGATACTTGTTCTCCTGCCCGTGACTGGGGTAGTCCGCAGACTAGCGCAGTGCACTGCTGCTGGCTGCTTCCGTAACCAGCACAACGTGTCTGCAGACTGCAAAAGCCAGACAGCCCTGAAACGAACAGATGTGATTTTGCAAGTCATGTAAAATGATAAGAAAAACTCTCATGAGAAGGAAAGGCACAACATTGGCTTTTATGAGAACATGATCAAGCCCCAAATAGCCTTAGAAGAGATCCGATGCGTAAACTATAAACTACTGTTAATATTATGGAAGAACTGAGAGCTCCTTTATTAAGAAAGTTTAGAGTCAGGTCTGGTAATGGAACTGTGCTCTCATCATTACGAAGGCTCATAATATTTTAACACTGTTCCTAAACCTGGAAAAGATCAATTGTTATGCCCTTCACGTAGTCTTATTTCATTAATAAGCACAGATGCTAAAATCTTGGCCCAGATAATGGCAGATAGATGAACTAAATTACTCCCACACCTAGCAGCTTTTAGACCAAGTGGGATTTGTATGTGGGAGTTGAACTGAGGAGACTATTTAGCCTTCTGTATTATACAAAACATTCAAAAAAGCCCGATTTAATAGGTCAAATGGAGATGAAAAAAAAGACATTTAGCTTATGTGCAATGGCTTTCCTCATCACACCATTTAAAAATAAAGTTTGGAAGATGATTTACTGCCTAAATTAAAACTCTTTATGCCACCCTGCTAGGTAATGCTTAAAGGATGTAATTCATTCTCCTCATTCAATGCAGACTGGGAAAATGAGGCGAAGTTGCCACTTACTCAGTACAGTTTGATCGGATGATAATTTTTTTAACAGCTCCATGTATGGAGTCAGGCATCAAAGAAAAAACAGTAGCATGAAGAGTCACAAAGGCATTTGTTGCCCTTTGGATTTGAATTCCTTGAGAAAAAAATGATGGAATTTACGAATGAGGAATTGTGGGGCAGTTTGCCTGTAAGAGTTAAAGTATTAGGGAGTCTATATAGCCACATGTGTTACCATACTTAAGGTGCTTTTTAAGGGATTCCTGGAAAAGCATAACGAAAAAATTTAAGACACAGAGTTGTGTACTATTACGTGTAACCCTGGAGTATCTATGGAATTAAGACCACTGTCTAATTGATTCTAATAATCTTGCATGACACACACTGAGAGACGGTCCCCGCTGAAGTGAGTTCACTTTCTAACTATAGAACACAGTAGTTAGAAAGGGAGCTGACAATAGTGGGACTTAGTCACCCAAGACATTCAACCCACCAGTATCAAAGCTGAAGTCAAGACCCAAGTCATAAGCCCCAAGCCAAGTCTACAACACCACCTAGGTATGCACAGTTTTATATCCACGTTCTGGGCATCACTACATCATCCTCTAGCTTTCTTCCAAATTTGTAGAGCTGTCACTATCAGTTTTTACAGATATGCAGAGGTGCTGCAAGCTGCAAGCAGAGAGATTAAAAGGAGTGGCAGAGACAACATAGGGACCTTGACAGACTGGAGAAATGGACTGATGAAAACCTCATGAAGGTTAACTAGGGGAAGTGCGAAGTCCTGCACCTGGGGAAGAACAACACCATGCACCAATAAGCTTTTGCTAAGTTGCATGAAACAGTTGATTTTAGTGGAAGAGCAAGAAATAAAGGCTTATTCTGAACAAAATTAACTCTGGATGCAAAGGATGGTGTTAACAGGTGAGGTAACAGGTAGCATTTTAATTACTCCAGCACTTCTTCAAGTATACCAAGAGCAGGGCACAGATGCTGGTAGAGAGCCGTTTATGGAAAGCGTTATGTTCCACTCCTGAATCTGCCCCCAGCATTAAAGGATCTCATGCTCTGGAGGCGGGCATTGACATAGTGCCAAGAAAGTGGACAAGGCTTGGTTACACTTGCTGAACGCTCAAACCATCTTCTTCCCATCTCTTGAAATACTGATAGGGTCATGCTCCAGAGGAGGGCTTGTAGGGCAGATACAGCATGCCAAGCTGATAAAACATGATAGCTTAAGTTATGTGTCCCCAGGGTGTCACTTCAACCATCCTGGCATGCAAAAGCAGTAAACCTGGCACTAAATCTCCTCACTGAAAATGATATTGTCCTGAGCAAGCCAGATACTCCACTGGTCAGAGCACAGGGAAACCGTCTGCCTCCATACGGGCTTGTGTCCCCTTACCCAAACCTGCAATCAGGCACAGTCCTGCCAGTCGGTGAGCAATGTGGCCAAGCACTCAACTCACTTGGTCCTCACTGAAATCAATAGCAACTGAGGGGGCTCAACGATTTTCAGGAGTGGAGGCTGAAGCCCCATACAGGAGCCAGCTCACAACGTAGCAAACATTGACAGAGGTTGGCTGTTTGGTCCACATAACAGCAAATGTCTTAAAGAGGGCATGGAAAAAACAGTTTTAAAATCCAAGATTACATACCCGATCTTTAGCCTTCTACAAGTCTCCTCGGTCTCCACTGAGATTATCCCAACCAGTTCAGGAGGATATCAGTTCAACAGAAATTTTCACTCACTGCTTGTAAGTATTATTTTTCTGAGACTGTAAGATGCCTGTGATAATAGGAGCTATATTTTTCATGAATCCAGGTATATGGAAAATCCTTTTGAAAAAGAAAAGCTCTTGAGACTGGTAAACCACAAAATGTTCATTTTGCTTACCTGTAAAACACAATTTAAACTTTCAAGAGTAAGTACTGTTACACAAAGATCTGATGGAAATGGAATTGAAGCCCTCATCTCACATTCAGTTGATAGGAATGGGCAGAATAAGCTAGAAAATGGAAATAATATTTTGGTTTCTAAAAAACAATAGATCTCTCTAATAAGACAACTCATATGGAGGAGAGGGAGAGAAGCATCCACTGAAATAAGTCATGAATCAGTTGTTTTCCTGAAATGTCAATTAATAAAATTTGAGGTTTCAGAAAATGTTAATTCTTACATCAGTAAGTGAAAAGGTTTGCAAAAGCATTTAATTTTTATTAAATTTCAGTTAGAACTGAAAAGGAATGTATTATTATTATTTTACACCTCAAATATATTTTTAAGTGTATAATGATATAATAACAAAACAAAATGCTAGAAGTGTAAATCCAAATGAAATGTTTGAACACAAAATTATTTTTTACTTTGAGTTAAATATTTTTTCTTAAAACTTTAGCAACAAAAGAAATTAATGGGAGCAGCAAAAAATAAAAAGACAAATAGCAGCACTTAATGCAAAGTAGAAAATCTGAGTTCAGTCTATGTAAGCTTTGGTTTTGTTGAGTTTGAAAGAAATGTACAGTCCATACAATGCAAAGTTAGTGTCTGGGAGATTCTCACAGCAGAAGGTGGCAGAGACCCTGCCTGTGGTTCATGGCCTGTTTAGCTGGGATCTAACCCCAAGCACTGCTAACCTCTAACCATCCAGGGCAGAGAGGAGTTCAAATGAAACAAACTCCAAAGTTGTTTGCTTGGTGAGCTTAGGCTGCAGAACCCCAACTGGGAGCACAACTGGCAAGGATTTAGGAGAAATGCCAACTTCATTTGCCCTCTGTAGATGCACCTCACAGGCAGGATAGTATGGATTTGAGTCTAATCTCAAATTCTGGCTCTTCTGCTCTGTTTGCATGTAAGCACACACTCTGTGCGGATGCAACCCAAGGTCTAGAGTGCAGTAGAGCAAGAGCCAAGAGGAAGAGACTGGCGGGACTAAGCGGAGTGGGCAGCAGCACACCAGGAAACACCTTTTCCCCAGCTCTTCTCAGTTCCCACAGTGAAGACTCTGAGCCTGAACTGTAGGGTCAGAAGCAGTAGCTGGAAAGACCGGCCAAGAGTGAATGTCACCTTTATAGCGGATGCACTGTTTTCTCTTATACTGCAAAGTAAGTGTGGTCTTGTTGGTACAAGTCACCAGTGCAAGGACAAGAAGGTCGTCACAAACATTTAGTGTGGACTTACCAAGAGCAGATCATACCTGACCAACCCGATTGCCTCCAGTGATGAAATGTCTTCTTATGTTGATGAGGAGGTAGTGGTGAATAAAGTATACTTGATTTCACCAAGCCTTCTGACCTACAGTCCTCTCATCTGGAAGCTGAGGATTTATGATCCGCTAGATAGACGGCATGAAAGCTGCCTGGGCTGTTGATCTCAAAGGCTACCGATCAACGTCTTGACAACCAGCTGTTGGCAAGTAACAAACGGTATCAACGATCTGGATAATAAGACAGAATGAATCCTCAGCAATTTTGAAGATGTTAGGAAATTAGGAGTGGTTGACACACTGCAAGGCAGAGCCTCACCCAAGATGGACCTTGAGAAACCTGAAGATAGGGTTGTGAGTATCAACAAAGAAAAGTGCCATGTTCTGCACTTGGCTGAGACAACCCCAAGCATTAGTTCCCTGACTGCCTGGGAAAAGCCTGGTGAAAGGACAAGTAGATACCACACTGAATATGAGCCAACAGGGAGCTCTCCCTGCAAATAAAGCAAACCACATACTGGGCAACACTAGGAGGAGTGTGTCCAGCAGATCAAATTATAGTCCTCCTTTGCACACCTGGAATACCGTGTTCGAGTGTGGATGCTTCCCACCCCCAAGTTCAAGAGAGATGAGCAGAAACTGGAGATGACCCAGCAGAGAGCTGCCAAAATGGTCCAGGGAATAGAGAACCTAACATGCAAGAACTTGAGAGAACTGGGCTTATTTTATCTGATGAAGAGGAAGCCATGGGAGTTGTATCGTGCAAGAGTTTGAAAGGTAACAAAGAGGTAACAAAGACAATGCAGCCAAACTCTTATCACTAGTGAAACCTTCTCATAAACTGTCACACACAGTATAAAGATGGAAAAAGGTCACAAGATGTGGCTTGGGAGGTTCAGATCAAGCTTAAGGAAAAAGCTTTATTAGGAGAGTAGCACTGGACTAGGTACCCAGAGATGCTGCAAATTCACCAAAAATCTTGGAGATTTTCATGACTTGGCTAGACAAAGCCACAGCTGACAGCAGGTGTTGGCAATAGTCCTGTATGAGAGGGAGGCTGGTCCCAATTAACTCCAATCAGTATTTCTGTGATTCTGTAAAACCTATCATAAATTCTAATTCATTCATAATAATTACTAATAAAAAACCCCCACTGATTGGTGACTTTACACTGCTATTTATAGAAAATGTAATTATGGTATTTGTTTAGCTTGCTTTTGTCTAATGATCATTTAAGCCATTTATTTTGCTGTTCTGCATACTTCCAATTCAACTGATAAGTATATATGACTATATTTAGCAAAGACTGTGACTGTATTAACAGCCTCATCCACTTGACATGTTTATCTTTCACATGAGGCAGCACATCGTAGTCCTGATGACTCGTTGTCATTGAAGATATTTCTGTCCAAATTACTTATGTCATTTCACATGATGATTGTATGAGCCTTCATCTCTTTTCATAAACTGTCACACACAGGTATTGTTTTCATATGTATCACAAGTTACACAGAGTGGTCCCCATTTGAACAGAAATCTTGTTAGCAGGGAGCAACACAGTCTGTGGAAACATAAAGTGGGAGAAGAAAAAGAAAGGCAAAGAAACAAAACCACACATATGGCCATCTGCTGATATTTCCTGATGTTTGCTGATTCCCAACAGAGAGCTCCCTCTCCACAAGACCATGCAACCACTGATGATGCTGATGTGAAGTAACTGCTATACTAACTGCGATACTTCTGAGCTGGCTTTCTCTCAGCAGAGGATGAGTTTTTGTGCAGAGTCTGTTACAAGCATAAACCAGTTTGGGATTCTCTGGGAGGCAAAGAGTAAAATTCATTATGAAGTTTGAGGCATCGACTTGAGTGCTGAAGCACTTATTACAACCTGATTCAGATCTAAAGAATCTCTTCAACAAAGGAGGCTCTTCTGCCAGTGAAGCACAATTTGAGACTCATAGCTTGTATACACAGGGAAAATTACCAGCATAATTATGCCAGTATAATTATACTAGCTTAGCTACGCCAATAAAATTCTCCTTCTATGGACACTGCTGTCCCAGTATAAAAATACTTCTTTTCTATGGAGATCATCTCACCATAATTTAAATCAGGACATTTATCTTGAGATAAGAAGGGCATGGGAAGTTTAACTGGCAGGATATACTGGGACAACCATACCGGTATAGTCAGCCATTTCCATATAGGCAGCTTTCAGTTGTTCACAGAAGTGTGAGATTGTGTCTTCTTGATGAAAGCACTGGATTTAAGTGTTTTCACATTGCTTCATCTACTGAAGTCAGAATAAATAATTATAAAAGAGAATCAGTTCAGTAATAGGATCTGATAAGCATACATCTCTGCTCAGTGAATTGCTGTGCTTGCCTCATTAGGATTAACCACCCTGCAGACAAAGAAGCCAAGTCACAGCTTCTAAGGATACAGTGCCAGATGGAAGTTCCTATTCAAAAAATGTCTCAGGAAATGTCTTGGCATCTGTTATTAAAGAACGTTACAGGTAAAAGCTTAAGAACCACCCCTAAAAAGGGGCAAACAGATGCCTGACTCGAGCTGGTGAAGCTTTTGTGAGGGTCTCACAAAGAGATTCTAGGAGTTCATATTTTTAGCTGAGCTACTGCATTTCAAATGTATGCGTTATACAGTCCCATAGCCTGAGGAAAATCTATTTACCTGGATTTTCATGAGAAAAGCCTTCAGAGTCTTGCCATTAAAGCTTTGTTGCCTCAACTCTGCCCTGTGGTTAGTCACAGAGACTCATAGCTCTTTAAGATCAATCACGTTCAGAATTTTATTAGGAACTGCGAATCACTTCTGCAATGTGTGAAAGAAGTAAGCAGGAAGGACACTGTGCCACCGGGCTTTCCCCTACTGCTTTTACAGAAAACACTCTAATACAAGCCTGAAGGTCTCAGAGCAAACACCATACTCTGATTTCTTCACTACCCTAACTGGAACAATTTTGGGGAGGGACTTGTGAGAAATGCCGACTCCATTTGCCCTCTGTGGGTGCACCTACACAGGCAGCATAGTGTGGATTTGAGTCTAATCTCAAGTTCTGGCTCCTCTGATTAGTACACACTCAGGCATGGACTTAAGCCAAGGTCTAGAGTGCAGTAGACCAAGAGCCAAGAGGAAGAGCCTGGCAGGACTAAGCAGAGTGGGCAGCAGTGCACCAGGAAACACCTTCTCCCCAGCTCTTCCCAAGTGCCACAGTGAGCGCTCCGAGCCTGGGCTGCAGAAGGACTAGCATCCAGCAAAGGAGCAGGGAAATGAGCAGGCTATGGGATCAAGCATATTTAAATCCAGTCTTACGTTAATGCTTTGTGTAAGACACAGCCTGTGAGAAATGGAAGAACAAAAACCAAGGCAGTGAATGTGCTACCAAAAACTATCTCCAACCGTTGTGAAGTGGTATGCTTGGTCTCCAAACAGTACACTTGACAGACCTTGCTCAAAGGCCTGGCTCAGTAAGAAGGAAATACTCAAATGTACTGGTCTGAATTTAAGAAAATAGTATCATACTTTCTTCAGCATTATCAATGTAGGGCCTGACCTGCAGAATTGACCCTCTGCTTCCCAGAAGATGCCCATGGAGGGCAGCCAAACTCTTGGGACATGCTGAATTCGTCACCAGATGAGGCATCCCTACTCCTTTTTGTAATTCATGATGCCAGACTCCCATGTTCAGGATTGCTCAGCCACTAGATGTCTCTGTGTACTGCAGGGCAAAGCGGAGAAGATGAACTTCAGGACAAATCCAAAGAAAAAGCCAGAAAGCAAACAGCATGGAAGCCTCCCTGTTCGTGTGTTAGATCTCTGCCCGGGTGATGTAGCAATAGAATGATTTTCACTTGCTGACAGACTGTGTAGTTGTGAGTGAACCTCAAGGAACGTGTTCCTTGCGTGTCCTGGCTTGAATTATTGAGCCTGGAACTTGGGAATGTCCACAGAAAAAAGTGGGAAGAAAAATCCTGTCCTCTTAAATCTCTGAAGAGGCAGATCAGTGCTCCAGTTTCTCCCAAAGAAGCTTTTCTAAACCAACCAGCTTTATCGTCCCAGCAGCCCATCCTAGAATGAAAAGAAAGTCTACAGCGAAGGCTCTTATCTATTCTTTCTGTTGGATAGGTCACAGAAGGACAGCAAATATTCCCTCAGATCCTTCCCCTGTGTTAGTTCTGCCATGTGTACTCTTATATACTGTTATTTTCTAACAATATTGTTGTGTTCAGGACTTGTATTTAGCTCATCAGCACTTTGGGTCGTGTAAGGTCAAGAGCCATAAAAATAGGTTGTGCAAATCTGATGGGGTCTGCAACAAATGCCAGCCTGTGACCTGACTGCAGAGGTAGAAATCAATAGATGAGGAATGTGTTTGAGTGGCTGCAGGAATCTTTTATCTTTTGCCTGACAAACAACCTCTTTGGCTTGTGAGAGCAGGGCTTGTACCACCACACAAGTGCTGGCGACCCTGCACACAAACACAAACTTAGGGGAAAAAAAAAACAAAACAAAACTTACTTTCCCCCCCCCTCCCCTGAAACACAAACATTGTATTATAGACCCAGCTCCACAAGTTGCTGATATCAGAGCTAGGTTGGCAAGCTGTGCTAATGCAGAGACTGAACAGCCACAGTACCCAGATGCAACCGTGGATGTCAGCTTGGAAATGCTCTTTCAAAAGACTTAATTTTTAGAAGACAAGAGCAAGACAGATGTGTCAAACTGGGCACCCATGGAAGAAAAGAAACATAAATCACACTTTTGACAAGCTTACCCAGAGACCTCGTTCCCATTTTATGTTCCTAATCCCAGCTTGCTTGTAAGCACACAAGGCAACACACGATGGGCCTGATCTGCAAACAATGATGCACTGTATTTGCAAACAGAAGTTCTCTGATGGTATTAGGACCACCACACTGTTTCATAGAAAGCTTTACATGTGTCAGTGAGGGGATTAAAGTGTCAAATAAAAAGCTGGTACTTTAAAGGAGATTTCCAATAGTATATCTTATTACTCATCACTGACTCAGCTTGATAATGTAAAGTCAATGAGAGAAGTTGCCAGCATTCCTTTGTGTTATAATCATTAAAGAGCAACCGCCAGTGTTCCCACACTTTCAACTTTTGCAAAATTGTTGCTCTTTGCCCTTTACCGCATCTGTGTTTGCATAACCAAGTGGTGTACAGCTTGTCAACACCTCTTTATGCCTTACCTTCCTCCCTCCAGGGTTTTGTTTATGTGTCATCAGAGCAAATCCACTTCTGAGGATTAGAACCTCCTTTTCCATGGTATACAAAAGGGATCGATAATTGCCATATTAATTCTCAAGCATGAGCTCTGAAGGAATGAAAAAAGCCTGTACAATCAAATCCAATTTTAGGAGAAACAGCTCTGCTAATTGCCTCACACCCTGGACTGCGGGGGTTCCTTTTGGGCTATGTTTAGTGTCAGTTAAAACCACCCAGTATGTAGGCAGGCGGGAAGAAGACACCAGTGCTTAACCTCTGGCCAGGGTCACTGCAAGTCCAACGCTGGTTCCCTCACCCCCATTAACATACGTGTGCAGTGCTCGTGGACTCAAGTCACGGGCTGTAGGAACGTGCCACCGCCACTAGCCAGAGAATTTGGGCCATGTCTGTCTTCGGTGGAACTGGGGTGCCTCAGGCCATGTTCAGTCACCTCCTTTGCACCCAAGTCCCTGCGCTCTCCTTTCCCATTGGCATCTGTCAACAAGTCCCTGCTGTGTGCCTTGCTTACATCGCTGAATCACTTCTCACCGGGTAGGTGCAGGGATTGCAGTGAATTTAGGCCATCTGTGAAAACAACCTCCAGATGCAAAGCCATGACCTGGTCCTGTGTTCAGGACCATATGATGCTGGAGGTAGGGAAAAATCCATTCAGCTTCTTGTGCTCGGAGTTCATAGAATCATAGAATCACTTGGGTTGGAAGAGACCTTCAAGATCATTGAGCCCAACCATAAACCTACACTGCCAAAACCACCCCTAAACCACGTCCCTTAGCATCACGTCCGTTCTTGGGTGAACTCACCACGAGTTCTTGAGGTGCTTCAGCCTCTTCTCCTGCGAGTGCTCAGGAGCAGCCAGGCTTGCTCTAATAGGCGTCTAAATTGTTGCAGCTCAGAGGCAGACAATGAGGCTCTGACACGCTACCTCAGCGAGGCCAGATTTATTAGATGTGCTCAGACTATGCCTAATACTCACAGCATCAAAACAACACTCACTCTTCTGACTCCTGCATACATCAGGACATTTAAAGACCAGACTCCAGTGCCTGTCCAGACATATACCTTTGCCTACTGTTTCCCAGAAGTTAGCCAGATGTCCACTCAGTGTCTTTCAGAAATGAATCACACCTATAAATGTTCAGTAAACTCACCGTGTTGGCAATGAAGAGCAATATGCTCCTCTGTTTGAGCCCCTAAATTGTCCACTGCCTGCGTGGGGAATCCTAGGTGCCCAGCTTAAGTGGGATGAATCATCCTGATGGATCAGGTACCTGCTAACTTTGTCATACTTAAATCTGATGTCTACGATAAAGCAATTTAAACATGAATTTTATCCCGTATTCAAATTGTAGCAGCTTGTTCAAGCATTGGGAGTTCTGCATTCAGCCCTTGGTAAGTAAATACACGAAAGTTGGGATGGTTTCCTTGAACCTCAGACTCTGATTTACCTTTTAGGGAAAACTTTCTTTCACAGCTCAACTATAGCTACCATTCAGCAGTACTGCCTACTTCAACAGCAGCAGGCATTTTCTGGTCTTGATTTCTAAATGCTATTCCACCTCCTCTCTAAATTTCCTTTTTTGATGTTACATAGGATATTTGCATAAAATTGAGGAACTAAGCCAAATACTTCTCTTACCACTTCAAAGCTACTGACCTCCATGAAGCTGGACTGGTGTAAATGAGGGGAGAATCTGACGCAATAGGGTAGTTCAGTATAATTATATATCCACTGCCCAATACCACCAAAAGCCGACTAGCTGCAGTTGTGCCTGGCCAAGCCCAAGGTAAGCTTGGACTCAGCACCATCCTAACACTGTCAGACATCTTCTGGATCACAGCTGATTCATACCCTGCTGGCTAGAAGCAAAGCCAGAACTTACTTTCATCTTTCTGCAACAGATTCTGGTAGATATTTCCTAAAGATGGAGTTCAGACAAGATTTTAATACAGAGGAGGTGGCAGCGTGTTTCTTACGCTTTTGCATCCAAGCAAAATGCTGGGAATCCCACTTACCGTTTGAACTGTGATATTACAGCAGGTTGTAGTCAGGCTGGGAGGCAAACTAAATGCAGGAAATAGTTACAAATCTAAAATGGCAGTTTTGTTCTGTAAATCAGCAGAACCCCTGTGTTCATTAATCAGGAGACCAGGCAAGTGGCTGAAGCAGTTGTGTTTCTCCACATTCCTTAAAACAGGTCATCCTGGTTGATGTCTCAAGGTTGTCACACAAGCAACATCTGGAGTTTTTGAAACAGGAGAGGCCAGTTGCACTATCTCTCATTTTAGTAAATGCCTGGGTCACTGTTCCATATGTAAACAGTAGCACACGGGCTGAGTGTGAAGTGCTGAATACTTCAGGTGTATTGCCTAGAAGGAAGTAAATTGAATGTTAGATCCCTTCATCCATCCGACAATGACAGGATTTCACATGACTCTACTATTTTGGTGTACAGCATTCCTCTGACTGCATTACTTTGTGCCCCCAACAATCAGTCATTAGTTCCGATTTGTGAGTATAGTTCAGATTGATCTTAATTAATCTGCTTCATACTATATTAATGCTCAATTCATCAGTGTATTTCAATATGCACAATAATACTAATAATAGACCTGGACTTAGATTTAAAATAGATCTCAGTTTATGATACAAAGTGCATGGTAGAAGACCAAATGTGAATACTGTGACCAAATAAGACAGCATTGATGAAAATTAAAATCCGGATTTCAAAATCATGTTTTCATTAATAGTAGGTTTGGGGATAGGGATGTTACTGATTCATGTCCTCATACATCATCAAATTTATTTTCAAATAAATTGAAATAAGACAACTTTTGTGAATGGGTAAATAGATCAAGCCTACAAAGTTTGGTTCTATATGATTTTTTAAGTTACAACAGACATTGTCGACTCCAAAATCTTCTATGGACTGTAAGCCTGGAAATCCAGTACTGTGGTCAGTAGGGCTCCACTGCGTACTTACATCTGAGACCACTTGGACTGATCTCTGTTTGAAGCTTTGGGTCAGAGATATTTTTGGCCAATAACTGTTCATTGCAGTTATGGATCAGATAAGGGTCTGGCTCTTGACAACACTGTGTATATGCATTCAATTGTGTTTGAAATTTTAAAAATAAACTGCAGCTAGGATAAAACCATATCCCATGACAACAAATAGATGTTAAATTACTGCTACCTGCTGTTTTTATGTTGGTGAAATGTGTTTCCAACAAACAGATTAAGCTATTAATTAACTGCAAATAAGTTATTTTACTTTCCCATAACTTTGTTTTCTACCAGGTTTCCCATATCCTGTTATTTCAGGACGTGGTCTTGATGTGCCATAGCATGATATAATTCATAGTGACACTATCAAACGTGCTACAGCAAAATATGAAGCTGGGGAAAGGAGAGCTCACACTATGATGACATGTAATTATTTCAGATAGCAAACTGCTTCAGGCGAAGTCTGATATACTTTCATTAACCATGAGTGTGCATACCCTGCGTGTTATCCGCTGCTCAGGCAATGAAGCTTTCTTGAGGGGAAGACATGCAGTCTAGTGGCTGGAGGAGTGGATGAAGTTTGGTTTTGGGTTCTCTACTTAGAGTGACCTCATGCAACCCTTTTGCATTCACTCTGATAACTGTGGAGTAGAGACAGAGAATTACTAAGCCGTCCTCTCAGGGAACATTAGCAGGCTTGACTCATTAATATCAATATTGCCTGTAAGGTTTTAGAACATAATAAGCTACTTGAGGAGCGCAGGAACATAACAACAACAAGGATGTCAGGGAACAGCAAGAGCAGGACTGCTCCATAAGGAAGGATAAGCCAGAAGCTGAGGGTGACCTTGGCACAGGTTGTATTCTTACCCACAACATCTAAACATAGCAGGCAGAGACAAGCGCTGGCAACAGGGTCTATCAACAATGTCACACAAGGCAAAGAACAAACCAGGTTCAGAGTCCAAGTCAGGAGCAAAAGGAAATAAAACTACAAGGTATGCCCAACGTCCATCTAGGTACACCTATGCTACAGCTCTAGTAAGAACAGGAAGCCCAGACCTGAACTTAAGTAGAGCTCTGGGTTTAGTGGGTGGAGGTAATGGCTGGAAGTCACAGGGGAAGCTGGGCCAATTAAGGCCTTTTATTGTAATTAGGGCCCTAACAGGGACCTCCTGGATCATCAAAAATGATCCCTGGTATCACAACAAGATGCATTCAGAAATTCTTTCTGCAAACCTCAGCTTGAAACATTAAAAGTTTTTGCTCTTTATGCTCATAATGAGAAACTTCCCTAGAGTCTCAAAGGTGGGCACCTTCTTTGTCAAGCTGAATTTCTATCTGTTGTCAGCTGATGGTCATTTGTTCTCATGTCAAAAATTGCCTTTAGTTGAAATGTGGTTTTTTGAGCTTTCTGTTGTTCCCACCCCTGGTTTGTTTTGTGGTTTGTTTTTTGTTTTGTTTTGTTTTGTTTTTAATTGAGAAGAATGGTATCAGTACTTTCCTATCACTACTCAAAATGCCTTATCTGCTATATAGCACTTGCTCTTTTACAGCACAGCACAACAGGGATACCTAGTTCACCTGTGATTGACTTGTGCACACTACTCTCTATTTTCTGTCCTTTTCAGTAGATGCGACCACATTTTATAGTGGTCATTCTTGTGATTATTCACTAAGCACCTGACCTTGCACCTCATAGTTACACACATAGCCCTTTCTATTAGCTCAATCATCAGAATTATTCATTGCCTCCCACATTCTGATGATCTGCTGTATTGATGATGCCTCCTAGCTTTATGTCAACAGCTAATTTCATTTGCACACTCTTCCTGTTTATGTAAAAGTCACTAATGAAAAAGTAATGTGTGTCAAAAGCAATCCCTGATGTTTTCTATTAGTACCCTCTTCTCATAGAGTCAGTTGATAAATTCATAGAAGGATTCAGGTTGGAAGAGACCTCTAGAGGCCCATTAGTTCCGTGTTCAAAGCAGCACTGTTATCAAAGTCAGACTAGGTTGCTCAGATCACTAAATCCTTTTTCAACACATCCACAGTTGTTTCACCTTTGCCTAATTTCTTGTGAATTTTGAAACTTTAAAAATTCCTTTTTGTCATCTTTTCTATATTAAAAATAGTGCTCATTTGGCACTACATTTAGATGTTTACTGAAGTCCAACAACCATAGCTCTGTACCACTTCATTTCTCTGGAAGTGAAATATTTTTATTTACTTCCTTTTTTGCAACTAATTCTGAATACCTAAAATGGGGCTTTGGCCTGTCCAGTGGTATGGAGGTTTCTTTCATATTCTCATTTTCTCTAGGGATTACAAGAATTCTTGGCATGGAAAGCATAGGCCTTTGAGATCTCTTTGATTTCTTCCTTCAATCAAACCATATGACATAATATTTTAATTCATATTCCTATCTTAATTATTATTCTCCCTCCTTCCTACAAATACTGGTCATGCAATCTGTTTGTCCTCGAATGAATCTTCCTATTTCCACTCTGGAGACCAGCTTTTCCATTCTTGAGATTCTTTGTAAGTCAGCTGGAACCTACTAGGAACTTAACACCCACATACAACGGTCTTATCCAAACACACCATTTCTCAAACTTCCCTGAAGTTCAATGTTTTGGCAGAATGTTATTTACCTATTTCAGCAATACTGGGTCATTTGGGAGAAAATATCCATGCTCAGAAGAAAAAAGGAGAAAAAAAAAAAAAAAAGAAAAAAGAGCCTTTCTAACCATTATTAAACAGAGTCAGTGGATAATGAGGTTTCTAGTTTGGACTGTGCTTCCTGCTGACCACTGAAACCTTTGCCAGTGCATCAGGCCAGTTCTTCCATCAGCATAAACCACCACAGCTAGATTAATGCCTTTCAGCAGCCAGAAAAAGGTGCCACTAAGTGCAGTCCAAACTGTAATTGTTTTGCACAGCTAGTAGGGCTTAGACAGCTTGAAAAAACAGCAGTGAGACCAGAAGACTTTCATCTCTAAGTCCCTGATACAACTGAATGTAGAATAGATCAATGATGACCAAAGTGTTCTGAAAGTGCTTAATAGCAAACTGGTGGTGCAAGCTGTACTGCATTGCTCGAAGTTACAAGGGCAAAGTCAGAGTGGCAAAACCTGGCCAGATTTAATCCTCCCTGGTGACATCAGGAGTAGGGTTTTTTAAGATAAAGATCATAAACTACATACTACATGCAAAATAGGAATAATAATGTATATTAAATGGTATGAGAATGTGGCTTTCTCCTCTTAGATGCGTATCCCAAGTTTTTAAAAAATGGTGGTTCAAACTTAACACCAAATGTAGATTTTACAGATCATTCATGAAACTTATATTTGCCAGTATTATTTCTGCTGATGTTAGTGTTCTGCTTCTGACAGTCTGAATTCAGTCTTTTGGATTTCCATTTTTCTAACAGCTGCACAGTGGATTGCAATTTCTTGGAGCCACCAGAGGTTGTTGATGCCCAAATCCCACTGCAGTACAAATTTAGAAGGAGCTGAGAATCAAGAGAAACAGGAATTTTGACTCTGTCATAGGGCTGGGGCAAAGCAGAAATATCTCCCAGCATAGCGGTAGGAAGTAAGCTCGTCCCTACTTGCTAAATCATCTGCTTGCTTAATGCCAAAAACAGGGAGGCAGGCAAAGCTCTATAACAATCATAGCAAGTAATGGGAAAAAAACAAGAAATACAATAAAAACTAGGATAATTTGATGCAATCACAATTGTGGAAGCAAGGTACTGTTTGGTCAGACAGTATTTTTGCCTAAATAGCAAGTACACTGGAAACACAATTAGCTTACTCTCTTCTACAGGTACGGCTCGTACACAGCTAGAGACACCTATGCACAAGCAGTCACAAATGGGATCTATGAATCCATTTAGCCACCAGGCAGGAGCGTAAGATTATTCGAACACTGGGGCTTGGGCTAAGCAAACAGGTGGAACGTCAAACTATGTCAGACATTTCTTCAATGGATATTTTGTTCTAAATCAAAGCATACTGCCAACTAATAAGGTAAACACAATATAGTTCAGTTAGGAAAAAAAGTAGGTTAAACCAGCTGTTCATTTACTTTCTCTGTGTCAGGAACAGGAACTCACTGAGTTCCTTGAACTCGGCATTCTCTTTTCTTTCAGGTTTATACACATGCCTTCACAATCTCCTGCTATGTTTTTTTTCCCCCTGCATACTGCAGGCAATAACTGTGAAACTCTTTAATTTAACAATATGTTCTTTGTCCTGCAACTGTTCCTGTTTTGCAACCACATAGATTATATGTATGGGCCTGTAGGAATAGTCAAACAGTTAATAAGGGTAGGGTTTGGCATGCTTTCTCTATGTACAAATTCTACAATCAAGTCCTGACAGGAAAGCACTGTATCTCCTGTGGTTCCCAGTCTTGACTAAAATATGCAAAATATCACTACTGGGAGTGATACCTATTTCCCAGAGAGCCATAATACCAGTTTTTTTCCTTATCAATGCATCATTGAAAGGTATTTTATTTGTAGTTTATGCCATTTATTTTCCCAGGCATATTAGGTTTTCAAAAGCGACCCATGCTTCATTGTGCCTGTCAAAGGTACAGAGGTGTTATTTCAAATTGCATTATACCCTTAACACAGTATGAGTGAAAGAGACTTGTACCAAATAACTGTATTAACCCCTGAGGTTAAATATCCGTCTGCGTGATTCCTTGGATCTTCTGTTTCCACCACATGCCCCTTTACTTGGGTGTAGTGGCACATCCTTCAAGAAGACAGAAGTGCACTGTGCCAAGGACAGAGGTACCAGAGCCGGGATGAGAAGAGCAAGGTTTTACTTTACAAAGCACTTGTACAAACTCAATTACTGATCCTGCCGATGGGACGGGAACCAGAGTGAAATCCAGCGTGTTCCTCTAGAGGTACGTCAAGAGCAGCAGAAATACAAGGAGGGGAACACAGTAAACAAAAACCACTTTATTTGTATCTAATAAAGTAAACAGTCATCAGTGTGAACATGTATGGAGCCCAGATCTGGAAGGTAAGGAAGTAATATCTTTGCATAACCCCTTTTTAGACAAGAAAGGTATTTAAAAACCCTTCATGTGGGCTTGGGCCTTGAACCTGAAGACTTACTGAAGCAAAATCTGAAGACAGAATTCAAACGTGAATTTTCTACTCTTTAAAAATTGCCTTTTAGAGGTAGAACCTCAAAAGATTTGGAATTCTTGCTCTGACCTCAGAAGACTTGAAAAAAAAATAGTTACTTACTTAAACCACTGGAATGCACAGGAGCAAGTTGTCTCATGAGGTTCACGGTCAGCTCAAAACCAGAAGGTAGGAAAATCCAGTCCAACAATTTAGACCTATACAATGCAGAGATTTAAGTTCTCAAGAAATGTGAGAAAGCTATTGTTTGGCTGTGCTTTTGCTCATATTTTAAATGGGAACTCAGTTCCAAATTCAGCAAGGCCAGAGCCCCTTACATCCTCTGTCAAGGTCCATCCAATCCGCTAACCAGAGTGAGATGTGGTCTTTCAAAGGGAGAAAGTGCTCTCCTACGACACAGTGCCTGTAACCCTGGCACAGCTGGAGGAACACCCTCACTGATTGTCTCCATTAGCATTCAGTTACCTTCTATGAAGCTCATTAAATTTCCTGGCCAGTTTTCCAAGTATACAGGACCATCCACCCTGAAAATCATAAGCCCCAAAGAGCACAGAATAGTTCACTACTCATTCTGCTTTTGAAATAGCTCTCTAAAATAAGCGCTCTAAGGAGAGCAGTGAGAAAAGAGGAGCAGTATAGAGAAAACAGAAAAAAAAAAACCAAAAAACCCTAACACAAGGGTTAAAATAGGTGGGAGCAAGAGAGAAACACCTCATCACGCAGCTCATGAGCCACCAGAAATGATGGTGCAATGCTGGTTTGCCCTCCGGCCAAGGGGAAGGAGCAAAGCTCTCTTCTTTATAGCAGCAATTGATGAGCCAAGATCTACTGTCCTTTTTCTTTAGGGAGAAGTCCTGCTCACCAGAAAAATCTTCTCCAGGAGCTTACCAAGTCAGCAGAGCCTTGGTAGTTTTGCTGTAGGAGGGATGAAGAGGACAATTCGGGGTATGCTGTATTCAACAGGTTCTCTGCCCTCAGAAATGCAAAAAGGTGGACAGGAGTAACCAACTCACCTCTCTCCCTCTGATGTGAGTGTGTGTGTCTGGTGGGACTTGCACAGGTGCCATGTAGCTCCTAAATTCTTGCCACCTGTGGGGAGAGCAAGTCTCCACCCCTGTGCTAAGCCCTTTCCCCTTTGGGCTTGGCAAAGGACATGTATTTTTCTCATAACAGGTATCTGAGAACTCAGAAAAGCAGCATCTATGTGCAGTGCCATATCTCCCAACTTCCCTAGACCTGCTGCCTAATTAAACCTGCTTCACTCCTATGCCCCAGGTTGTCTAGGGTCATTAAGCTAGAGCTAGCTGCTGTTCTTGCCAAAAATGCATGCATCCATCTTCTTCCTGCTCTTTCTTTAGATTCCTTCACGCCAGGGGACACAGACAGTAGCAGAAAGTTACGCCTCCTGGCTAATCCAGTGTTATAATCAGCATGGACTATTGTTCTGGCTCAGTCGTGTTTAAAGAGTTAGCTTTCCTCTCAACAGACCTTATTTTTCTCTGGATAGATCTGTTACACAGATGAGCAAAGCACCACAAGGTAGATATTTTTACTCCTCTGTTCTTTCAAACTTACAGCCATCACTGGAGATGAGTGGTCCCCGCCAAACTGTTACCCCGCTGTGCACAAGGATTGTAGGAATACTCAGGATAGCACACAATCATCCATGATTCCTTTAAAAGCAACATCTCAAGGGTGCTCATATACATTTACTTTGGTCACTCAACGGTCCCAGTCATAGGAGGCATGCAGGAACTGCCCTTAGTGATTTCCTTCTAGAAGGCAAATCAAAAGGACCTAACCAAATTACAAATATAAACAGTAAACCTTATCTGCTTATATCATTTGGCTGCCTTCCAAGTGCTTAGGCTTAATACACCTGACAGTTAGGAATATTGTTATCTGTAAAGTGCCATGGACATTTATGGTGCTATATAAATGCATATTATTAATTAATAACTACAATACTTACTGCCAGTATTTTAAACATTTACACGAGCAGCTTCACGAACAGCAGCACACATTCCTTCTTTTATGTTCATAATGCAATCAGCAACACAGTTAGACCACAACCAAAGTCCTCTTTGGGTATGTCACATTCTGAAGGACAGCTTTCCTTCTCCACACATCTCTGTCCACTCTGTACCCCTTCAACCTTCGGGCTTTGTGTCATTGATGCTCTTGTTTCTCAAGACCTGAGCCCCGGTTGCAGCCCACAAGAGCCTGATGTCAGGCGTGCTTAGCCCCAAGATCTGACAGCACCCGCGGTTCCTCCCTGAAGTGAGTTCTGATCAATGGCATATGCAGCTATCAGGAACTATTGTTCATTTAGTACGAGGAACAGAGCATTTAGAGACAAAAGGGTTTCAGAACAGCAAGCAGACTACACGTCTATCTTGCTTTAAAATCTTTCTGTCCCCCAAGGGTACTGCAAACTAGACCTCACATCTCTAGAAATTTGCTCTTCATCCAACCAATACTCCTAGGAATCAACCTCCTAGGACAGCAAGCCATATCCTTAGACTTTCGCCCTTAGCATTCAGAGCAAAGCCATTCAGTCTGCCTGCCGGTGTATCAGTGATAATCAGCAATGCATTGTATTGATGTGTTAATGCATTAATGGAATTTGATCCCGCCTCGTCCAGTCAATGGTGAAACGCTGAATTCATGCGAATGGGTTATTGACTGGCTACAGGTTTGCAGTCTGAAAAATATTGCACACAGGTACAGAGCACAAATTCATCTGCTAGATTTCAAACTATTTACTTTTCCTGCCATTCACTTTCGCTTGAGCTGTACCGTGCAACTTAGTTCCCCCCACCGCCTCTATATCTTCGTCTGCTTTATAAACTAACAACAAATCATCTACCGAATTCTCACCCCGTACAAAGTCCTAGGTAAGAGATCCTACATTAAGCAAGACAATGAATGAGAGGCCATGCTGAGGCCTTTCTTGCACACTGAGGTTCAAAATCATATATTTTAGCTTAGTGACCTCCCCTTTGCCTGGAGGTCCCTTCTGAGTACTGACTCCCCATTTTTCCAGGCTATTCATCCTGCTCACACCACGACTTCCCTTACAACACACATAAAAGCCAGCGCCTCGCTAAACAGTGCTTCTTCACAAACAACTATTTTGAACTCTGCAACAGCCCCCGAGGGAGGGTCTCATGGTAAAGCAGGTGGTTTAGCAAAGCCTCAGAGAAGTCTTTTAACTGCTATCACAGAATTTGGCCACAGGATCAATAAAAGATGGAACAGGGAGAAGGAAATTTGGAGAGAAGTTCACAGGCATGTAATGAAGAGGAAAAAAAGAGACTGGTGAGAGGAGCAGAGAGCTCCCACCTAGGACTTGGCTGCAAGCTGTTGGAATACCCTTTGCTCGCTGATGGTACCAACCCTGCAGCATCTCCCTGCAGCGTGGGGAGACTGCGCAGACGTTTTCCTTTCTTTCCCACCGAGCTCTATGGCCTCTTCGATGGCTTTGGTTTTTCTACATCTCCTCCTTGAGACTACTCTTGGTGGATGGTTTGTTTCCCCCTTGCGCCTGAGGCCCCGAATTCTCGGCATCTTAGCAATGACTTCATGCCCTTTGGATCAGGCCCTCGCCAGACACTACCTATTTAAGTGGAGAAGAAATGGGAGGGAAAGTGAGAGATGTATAATGAATCACAATGAACTCACAGGATTTTGATTGTGTAAATAAGAGGAGTGTTTAGTCAACCGAGTGAATAAAGTTGTGATACCATGGCAAATTGAAGAGAATGGATGTAGCTTTACTTAATCCCAGTGTAACCTAGATTCATTCTAGAACAAAATGTCTCCCTAGCATTGCCAGCTGGAGGTAATATTTGTAAAGTCATGAGGTGTCATGCAGATTGCATGATGGAGTTGCATAAGATAACTTTCATGGAGTCAGCTTTTTCTGAGGTGTTATATGTCAGATTAATTTCAGCTAGGTGAAAGGTAGATTTTTAAGACCTCCTGCCTCCTGTAATGTTAAATGTTAACACCTATCAGACTGATCATTAATAAGATATAATCATATATAATAATGGGGTTACTGCAAATAAAATATTGGGGAAACCCAGGGAAATGGCAAGCAAAAGTCCCAGAGATGTAAGACTGATGTAGAACAGCAGATACTGATAAGCATGGTGCAGTGCATAGAAAAGATCTTGGGACAGAAGGACATCCATTTTTAGGTAAGCATGAAACATGTCTAATTTTAAGAGACTCCCTTCAGACATTATGGCTTTTCTTCTTCTACCTAAACACGTAGTTTGTTCCACATAACAGGATTTGTGGGAAAACAGTAGAAACAGTAGGCAAGATTTTTACAGTAAAGCATCACAAGTAGAACCATAAGAAAATAAAAAACCCACTTCTTCCAGAAGGAAACATATAAAAATAGGAAACTCAAATAGTCAGAAAAGGGACTAAGTTCCGGACATACCTTGCAATGCGTGTCAGATTGTGAGCTGTGCAGTGTAACCACAAGACAGAGTGGCTTAAGGAGTGGTTTTGCCAGGATCTCTTAGGGTGTGTTTAGACAGCATAATGTGATTCCAACACATTTCTCAGATGCCTGAGTGTATTTATCCTGGCCACTGTATGCTAATCACCTACATATTTACTATAAGCCATCAGCCCAAACTATAGATATGGCAACTCCAGCTTACACTTCTCTTGAAAGCAGACAAGATTCTTTTAAAATAATATTGACACGCATGATGCCTACCTCTGACTGTAGTCAGCAAAATGTTCTAGAGACTAATCAGCAAATATTCTGGAGACTGCATTCAGAAAAGAAAAGAATTCCCTTTGGGTTAGTATTCAGAACTCAGCCTATGCTTTTGGAAAGACAGCAAAGAAAACAAAGGAACCAAAGGAAGAAGGCAAGGAAGCAACCAGGATAGAAGACAAGAAAGAAAAGAAAGACAGACACAGAAAGAAATTAGAAAATTAAAGACATTTCCTACAGGTGGAGAGAAAGTAGTATTTTAGTCCACTTCTAGCTCCAGCATTAGTAATTTCATAATTAATCGCAAATGTATAGAAGTTTGAGAAGCTTATTGCTGTTTCTGTCAGCCAGTGGCCTCCAGTTTTGACCATGTTACTCTGAAAACGGAGTGAAGTGTTCTTTTTGAAGTTTTCCAAAACTGGCTCATTTTCAGGCTCGTTATTGCAGCAGCTCAGGGCTGCATCCTTTTTAATCCTCAACCTCTTGTGTAGTTTACCCGTACACCTCAGAGATATTGTACCTCAAAAATAAATCCTGAAGGATTTGCACTTAGAGACATCCCCCACAAAATTAGATGCAGAGCAGTGCCAGGGTGGCTACAAGAAGAGCAAGAACAGACTGAGTGGGATAACGGGGTCAGAGGCAGGACAACTACCCAGTGTGGGGTTGGAAAGAGGGAGGCTATTGGGTACAGAGCTATTTCTGGGTAAACTTATTTTATTCTTACACACCTATTATGTATGCTGCTGCTGACACAAAGAAGGGGTTTGGGTTTAATTGGTTTTATTTAGCTATTACAGATAGCCCAAAGTTCTACATTTGGAAATACCAACATTTTTCAATTTCTTATGTGGGCAATGTTGTACTAAGTGCTCTTAGATTGGTGGTTTGAGGAGATTAGGTGCATCTCTAGATATGTGTAAAGCTTTGTACAGCTTTTCTAGCCCTTCTTTACTGGGACAGTCATGTTGGTAGTGGATTGGCTGCCTATAACCTACCTCTTGACTTCTCCCAAGTAAGTATGTAAGTAAGTAAGTACTATGTTGTATACAGGTTTTTGTTAGCTTACTCTAGCCCAGATTTTCTCTCTGCCCTGCAGCCTTTGTGAACTTCCACTCCTCTACCCCCAAACAAACTGTCATCTCAATAAATGTTTACACTCCATATACAGAGAAAATTATGTCACAGTTTCTAGTAAAACATTTCAGTATGGAAACAGTGTCCCACAGACATGTTTTTTTCCAAAAGCATAAATATGTGCTCTTTTCTTCCAACTCTGTCTACTGGAATATCCACCTAGAAAAATACCTGTTATCACAAAAATACACACATTTCTCTTTGTTGACAATGGATGTTCCCGTCTTAAATGCCTGTACCCAGGGAGAGGATTTTAACTTTCATTTCTACCATATATGTTCTTTTACTCTCTCTACTGTTTAACAGATGGGTCAATCTATCTCTTCTTCTAGCTTTAGGGCAGAATAAAGTAGCCTGTGGTAAACTCTCTGACATCTGTACCCTGTGGAGACAGTCTTCATCCTCTGCAGTAAGTCCTTACGCATGTCCTGAAGGATTTTAGTCCTCCTTTTTTCCACCAAAATACCTTCTTTGGGAAGCTAAGAGCCCAACATACTTTTAACCCACTACTTGTTTTCACAGCACCGCTATAATAAAGTGTCGCAATTTACAGGTTATTATTTTTCCTACACTTGAAACACAAATATATCCTGCAATAAAGATAGACACTTACTTTTCACCACAACGCCTCCCGTTTTAATGCCACTCTTTTCAGCAATGTGGTAGCTCATGTACTAGCCTTAGGCAGACAGCTCTGGTGTCTTCTGCTACAGTGAGGCCCATGAGGAATGCCTGGGGCTTGTTTCCTCCCAGCTGAAGTTCACATGCTTTCTTGCCCCTGAACTCTTTAGAGATATTTTGCCTTCTCTACCATGTCCAAGCTACCAAATCACCACTTGGTCACTATAAAAGTCACTGTGGGCTCAAATTTCATTTGGCTGGCAAACTCAAAACAGCCTTGTTGGGTTAATTATGGGTTTCTTATTAGTCTCTGTCAAAGTTTTATTTCGAGTTTCAGTGTGACCCATTCTCTCACAAAGAGATCCACTGAAGTTTCCCCCCAAACAGCTCTCCAGCATTAAAATCACAATCTCCTCTAGAACAAAACTTTCTTTTGTGAGCCTAATATTAAAAAACCCTCTTCACTGTGCTCCAGTTTGGGGTGGTTTTTTGATTCTATACACTTTAAATTTTTGTAATGCAATTTCACACATACCCTCCTCCACTTCAATTAACTGAAAACTGGTAAATATAACAAGGATACCCAGGCCCAATCTTGTGAGAAAAAAATCCTTTCTTTTTGATTGAATCCCTTTTCTTTGACCCTTTGCTTGCATGTAGAGGGTTAAGTATCATCTAAACCTCTCTAATTATCTTCCATAGTTCCAATAAGATTACATTTCAATGACAAGCTACTCTATTTTGCCATTAGGATTATTTTTTCCAATACACTTTTCTTCCTTGTAGCATTTGATGACCAGTCACCTTTGCTTCTTCTTGTCACTCAAGTCAAATTGCTTCCTCTTAAGAACTGATATATTTCTACAGAGCTTCTCCCTTCGACCCCCTGTGTATGGGACCACAAAACACTTTAAAGGTACAATTCCCAACCCCGTAGATGTCACTTAAACCTGACATTCCTGATTTTGCAGTTTACACATTAATGTTGACTAATCCCACACTAGTTCATGTCAAGAAAGTATCCAGAGAAGAAGGGCTAGCATCTGCAATATCACTTTGTGATTATTGTGTTTGGGACTTAAATTACTTTTTTTAACACCTGAATTGTTACTGGGTAAAAGAGGCAGCCTTTGGGATGCAGCCTTAAGAAGTAATTATGAGGCTGGCTGTCAACAAGATAAAAATAGTCTCAGACAACTTTTGTATATCCAGACAGAAGTCAATTTAAGTGAACAAACAGATTAAACATCATAATCTTGCACAGGCCACAAGCAGGAACACTGCTGTTTTATCACAACAGAAACAGGGAAGAAGAGGCCTTAGGAGTCAACTGATCCAAAACTGCTTTGGGCAATGCATTTGGAGCCAAATTTACATGATGTCCCATTCTTGAATGGCGGTATTTTTCTGTGTTTGTTTGTTTAAACAAATAATTGCCAAATTTGAGCCCTGCCAGAGAACAGCATGAGAAAGAACCCTCCCAAACCCAGCTCCAAAGGGCAGGCTAGATTTCAATCTATCACTATATCCCCAACAGTCAGTGATGTTCGTGTAACACACTCCCTTCCTTCTAGTCTCTGTTTGATGTTTTCCAAGGTGCTCGTAGCGCTTGGATCCTTTTTGGAACCGCAGGGTGTTTACTGTGCCAGCCACGGGAATACATTTCGTTATGAATTTCCCTGCCCATTTATAGAAAATATGTATACTGTCTGTTCTTGTAGTGTTAACAGGCTTCCTTAATAAATTAAAAAATAAATGTAGAAAAACAAAGCATTATCCTTCAATGACTTAATAAGTTTTTGCATCATCATCACCATTATTATTATTATTAAAGTATCCCAGCAACAGAATAATAAAATTACACTGATGTGAGCAATTCACACACCTTTGATTAAGGATGTGTCAGCACTTTCCCGCATGAATCCTTCTTTTTGGTGGAATGAGAAGGAGTGGGAAAGAGATAAAAATCGCCTGCTGTAATTCTTTGTGGTCTGCTCCCTGGCAGATGATGTTTTAACAGAGGAGCCAATTCTTTATTAATCCAGCTTTACAGAATAAATTAGCCTGAAACATTTATGATCCTGATTTTTAGGACTGTCTTTGTATTTAATTTGCAAGCCCCAGTGACCGCCTGATGGATCAGTTAGTTTGCTAGCTGCTTGTCTGAGGGCATGTTTACTGATGCCATGCATGAAGTCACGGATACCAAGATGCTTTAGAGGTGCGACCAGGATTGCACACATCCTTATTCACTCATATGCATCCAAATCCAGGACAGAACAAACCCTTCAGAACAGACTCAGACAGTTTCATAGAATCTTAAAATGGTTTAGGTTGGAGGGGACCTTAAAGATCATCTAGTTCCCACCCCCCTGCCACGGGCAGGGACACCTCCCACTAGACTTGGTTGCTCAAAGTCTCATCCAACACGGCCTTGAACACCTCCAGGGATGGGGCATCCACAGCTTCCCTGGGCAACCTGTTCCAGTGTCTCACCATCCTCACAGTACAGAATTTCTTCCTGAGATCTAATCTAAATCTCCCCTCTTCCAGTCTGAAGCCATCACCCCTCGTCCTATCACTACATGCCCTTGTAAAAAGTCCCTCTCCAGCTTTCTTGTACCACTTAAACCACTGGTGCTCTACGGCAGGTATAACAAAAAACCTGTGTATGTAGAAGTTACAGTCTAGAGTAGGAATTGATTTACGCCATCCATCTTCAGGTGCCTGAATTACCTCCTCTGCTGTCTCAGAAGTAGGTAGTTGGCCCTAGTAGAATAGCTCAGACACCTAGACTTCCTAATGCAAGCAAGAACGAGATCAGACACCTCCTGAGGGCAATTCAGGGCTCCTCGGTGCTAAGCCAGGAGTTTTCTTGAGCTCTTGGGTAGGAAATGGTTCCAGTGTGGAGACAAGTAGGCACACAAAATTTCATCCTTCTGTGGCATTAACCCAGGCCTCGCAGAGAAAGTTCGTGAGCATCAAAGCCTGTTCTGAGGGTAGTGCCCTTGAAAACTGAAACATTAACAGAAGAGCTTGATAGAAGGTTCTCCGTCCACTTTTTGCACAGCAGCCTAATGGTTAAAGTACGCTCCAGGGTCCCAGGCCCTCCTCAGCCTGAGGGGTTTCCAGCCTTCGTTTCTCACCGCTCCAAGGCATGGTCTAACCACCAGCCTTCAAAACAAGCCACATGGTGACTTCTTCTACCTCTGCTGTCCACGTTGGTCCACTTGGCACATCCAAAATGGTAACATGAAGACAGTAAGAACGAAAAAGTGTGACCCTGCAGCCATGTGGGTGAAGCGTGCTGTTGGGAGAAGAAAATCCTGAATTGGGGTCACTATGTTCTGGCTCACCTATACATTTTCTACTAGATAGTCTGTCAATAAAACCTGTGAGTAATCTGGGCTGTGAGTCAGAGCTAGTCTTGTTGATTGACAAACCCAGTTTACTGCTCATGGAATAAGATATATTGCAAGGCAGGTAAGGGTACCAATAGCTTGTCTGTTAACATTTAGTATTTATATTAACTTCTGGTGGTAACAGACGAAAAACCTATGTCTATGCCAGTAAATTAAACAGTCCCATGGAGCATTGCTGGACACCAGAAGTCCATCATTTCTACCGTTTAATTGCTGAATGGCTTCTGGCACATTTCTGTCCTGTGACAATTAACACATTCCTTAACAATTCCCCTGGAGTTAGCGCAGCCCACTGCCCACTCCCGACAGGCAGCCTGGATGCAGCCACCCGCTCTTTTAGAGAGTAAAAGAGTTTAATAACAGGAGATCTGTGCCAGAGAAGGGCTGTAGGCATGTTTTTAGTGCTAGAGGTGTTTGCAGTAGGAGTTTCAGTGAGCAAGGGGCTGTATGAACAATTAAGAGATGGTCTCTGAAGAGAAAGACACTCTGTCCTAAACAATCTCCAGTTCAGCTGTCTTCTGGTACTTCTCAACTTACAGGTGGCTCTTCAAAATAAATTCTATGTGCTGAATTTCAGTAATTCTTTGTGCCCGCGAAATAGTCGTGAAGTGGCAAGAGCTGATGAAAAAGAGACCAATGCAAAGTGTCAGTTCAAAAGGAAAAGGGTGAAAGTTCCAGATAAACAGAGATTGCCTCAGAAGAACACAACTCCAGAGGCTTCCCCACATGCGATGCCGCCAGTAAGGATGGACAGTTTAAAACCACAGTCTGAATTACTCTTCTGTACTGAGTGGTGTGGTCATTACATATGCAACAGAGCTTGTGGGCAACACAGAGGAATCCTGGAAGTATTTTAAGCAGTGGTTTTCACAATTTATGGCTGTGACAGATACAGAGCTAATGAACAACACAGGGAAAGTGACCTTGTTAACACTTTCACAGATGCTCATCCATGACCTCTTTGGTGGAGAGAGGAGTCTTTTCCCTAAGCCTGTACACACGTGTGAGTTGAACACAGTCCTTCGGGGGAACAACAACAACAATAACAATATCACCTTGCATACGGAAAGGAAAACATTGACATATATTCAAAGTCCAGGAGCGGAGTCTCAGTGAGGAACAACAGACAGTAGTTTCAAACACCTATACGTCTATTTTGGCAGGTATACACATGTCCTGATTTTCAAGACTGTTACCACTGGCCCGCAGGGGCAAACTCTGATTTATGGAGCTGATGACTTGGTCCATCACGGCTTCCTAGAGGACTCTGGGGATCTCAAGGAATCCCAGAGCTCAGAGGCTGTGGGCAGACACACACAACTTACAAATGATAAAGCACAATACAGCTCCTCTTAAAGGGGTTCATTGAGGCATTAGACACAAATAATGGGGTACCCAATTAAAAGTAGGGAGGAGAAGAAGGAGCACAGGGCCTGGGAGCTGGCAAGGGTGGCTCCATGAGCTGTGAAGGGACTGCAAAGCTCTGAGAGGTACAGTGTTGGATTACCTGACCCAGACATCGGAGACCTCTCAAATACAGTTTCTCCTGCTATGAACCCTGCTACATGTTATATTTCAACAGAAAGTGCAATACGTAACTGTTGAATTCGTTCAAGCAGCATAAAATATAAAGAAGAAAGCACACAGCAATGCAGGTGCTTTTCCTGTTGTCTTATAATTTTAGTCTCAGTATAGTAACTAACAGGTCAGCCTCTCACTTCCAACATCCATTAATGGTCCCACTATAGTATTTTCATCTGAAAAACAACATTTTCCAGCAACAGGCATTGCTTTGCTCTGTGTAATACCAGTAGCAAGCACAGAAAGAGTTTATGGATTTGAAACTGCCTTTCTGAATGTGGCAGACCATGCCCAGGGTACCTCCCTAAATGAAAAAGTTGAATGTCCTGAAGCATATGATAGACTCACTTCCCATGCCGGGAAGATGCAATCTTCACTCAAAGAGGAAAAGGATTTTGTTTTCTTTGTTATTGTTCCAAGTGACATAGTAACATCTACCTGAATGCAGGTGGTAATTGCGACTGATACCCATCAGTATAAGTAACATTATACAACAGGATTTGACATAGCACGTAGGGAAGACAGTCATTTTGTTAAGAGCTGGGTGGTTACAAAAAATGCATAGAATAATTTAGGGTCAGGATTCTTGTCTGGTTATATGTCCTTCCAGATAACTGTGTTACAGAACAGTTAGTTGCACCTAGAACTGTGCAGACTGTGGACTATTTAATCAAAAAGACGAACTTAAATGTTTTGCGCGGTTGTCTCATATTAGCCCCAAACATATTTGCCTATGTAATTGCTTAATAAAATCAAATACCTAAGTATCACTGGGAGGAGGGGTGTTGTACAACTAAGATGTCTTGTTCTACCTGAAACAAAACTTTTTACTTCATTTTACTAATATTTTGCTTACGTTTTATTTCATGCTCATAGTTTTCCATTTTTTTCCAATTTTCTCACTTCTAAATTCTTTCAAACTGAAAAATACAAAGGTTTTTGTTTTCTCTAAATCTCTGCTTTCTTATTTGGCTGAAACTAATGCATGGATTTAATATGAAAATAATTTCTGTAACTCCCCAACGAACTATTTTTTTTTGAGACAGCTCCACAAGCCATCCTACACAGACCTATCCATGGCCTAGAGGGCTCCACAGACGGCACAGCCTCACAGGGCGTGAGATAGTTGAAAGTGGGAAGGACTTAGAGAGGCTGGTAGCTCCCCATTCCTGCCTAGACCATGAAGAAACAACCCCCAGGTATCATCGTGGCATGCTGCAGCCATCAGGCTTGCTCTCCCCACAGCTAGGGCAGCTGGCCAGGCTCATCCCGTTGTGGTGTTTGGGCAAATTCCCCTTTCTGAGGAATGAGCATGATGATACATGTTTCTTCCCTTCCTGGCAGCCACTGTTATAAATGCCTACATTTCGCAATGAGTTCTGAATTATCTTCTAAAATTATACATGGCATCTCCCATCTGGCACTGATGTCAGCATGGCATATGTTTACCATGGGAACCTGAAGAACACTCTGAACTTCTACAAGGGGAAAATCAGCTTATTTCACTTTTAATGTCAAATCTGCAGCAGTGCGAGTTCTGCAGGTGGCAGCCAGACGAAACAGCTGCTGATCTGTCTCCTGCAGGCTTGGATGCAGCTCCCCAAGCTTCACTGGGACCTGATCACCTGGGGCAACCCAAGGAGGATCCAAATCTCCCAAGGCTTTCTTTGCAGTCTGTCACTCAGCCCACCTACTGCCTGGAACTCCCTGGGGAGTGAGGAGACGAGCCCAGAGCTTCCTGTGCTTTTTCCTCCTGTCATTCTTCCTGAACCAGCAGGGGAAAACTGCTAAAAATCTCAAATATATATCAAAGTTCAGCTACAACATTTTTACCCCAGTTGTCACAAGCCCAAAACAGGCTACAAAGAGAACTTCAGTAGTATCCACATAGAAAAAACATCCTTTGAAATAAAAACATAAAAAAACCTCCTAGGTAGTAATTTTGATATTTTATAGCCATTTCAGTCATCTGTTCTGCATTATTTTTTTATGTCAACAAGCTAGAAGTAGGTCGTCCTGACAGACTGTGATGGTTCCTGAGACAAACTGGTCCCTCGAGTATTTCGTGCATTGGTCTGTGATTCTGTCTGACTTCTGGTACATTCAAAAGACTTAAATGAATGAGGAAAAAGCTGTTTTGGCATTTGCTTTTAACCTCTTTCCTTGAAACAATAAATTTTTTCAAGGGCAGGGATGAGCCCCTTTGTTCTGTGTTTATACAGCACCTGTTTCACTGATGCTGCATACATGAGATGTCTCCACTTACTAATAGCTTAATTTGCTATTTGAGCATGTTAAAGTCATCATCTTTCAGTGAATTTAACATATCTTGATACAGACTACACTGTATTATCATTTACTACTCCACCCATGCAATAATAGTATATCATCTCATTTAATAGGACTTTCTTAACCAAAGGGTGCCAACATTTTAATGCAGAAATAGGACATTAACCACATGAGGGAGAAAATAAGGTTTAAAGCACCAAAAGATCATTATAGATAATTTTAGGACTGCTAGAAGTCAAGAACAGTGTGATATTAGTAGGTAGACACTCACACTTTCATGTTATGCAGGCACTCATGTAGAAACAAAGAGTATGTACCTAAATATAGTAAATAATCCTTGAGTAGGTTCCCAATCCTGCAAGCTAGCAAGCATGTCCAGCTCCCTACATTCACAAGTTACATCTGCTCCTCACCAGAACTGACATGTTATGTTCAAAATCATGATAAAAAAGGAAGAATGTATATACAATAATGCAACAAAATTCTAGACTTCATGCTTTGAAAGATTTAGATTTTAAGGACAGAAGAGTCTATCTGCAATCACCTCAACAGATTCCATGCACATCACAGGTCTACTCTGGAATAATTCCTGCTTGGGGACCAGTTGTGGAATCAGAGCTACTCACAATTGTTTTAAATCTGCTTTACTATTATTTGCAAATCACTTAAAAGTTCCCAGGAGTCTTCCCCTAGGTAGAAGGACTTCAGACCCACTGCTAGATCAGCTTTTCTGCAATGTTTTTGAAGCAGTCCTCCAAACACAGGTTGAAAACCAATCAGCTGGATCATATCTCCCATTTTAATTAAAAGCTTCCTGATGATGGACAATCCACAATAATCTTAGGAAATTGTTCTCTTCTTGAATTACCATCACTGTTAAAAATGTGTCCACTATTGTCAGTCCAAATTTGGCTAGCTTCAACATTTAGGCTTCGGATCCCATTAAACTTTTTCATGCTGGATTGAAAAGCCCTCTGTTTTCAAACAGCTGCTCCCCATGTTGGTAACAATAGTATACATGTGATCAAATCATACTGTAACCTTCCATGTATAAACCGATGAATTGCGCAAGACATAAAATGTGCTCAATATCCACGGATCTACCATTGTTAAAAGAAGTTTTCAAAAAACCTAAACACAAATCCATCAAAACCTTCACTGGGTCTGCGCTCCATTGCTTGGTAATTTGCCAAGAATGTGTTAACATACCTGCTCCCATATGAGCAATAACTCCTGCAATGGGAGTGTTTGAAATGTCCTGACAGGAAAGCTTGAACTGCAGCCAAAGGAAGCTTTCACTTCCAAAAGGCTGGGATTTGTGAGCTCCTGTGGTGGATTTAGTCACACGCAGCAAGCCGTTCAGACTTGTCACCCATCAGATAATGAAAGCAAATGAGGAGTTCCAATCAGTGCTGGGGCCAACCACCAACATTTGGAGAAGCATCTGAACCCCCCCCCAGATTTCTGATGGGACTGGAGGCACAGAATAGGTTCACAGCAAGAGCGTCGACTGGAAGCCCATTTCTAAGTTGAACCTCATTTTTTAAAGCTACCAGGAAATGCAAATAAGGACGAAGCAAAGCAACGTGATTTGTGTTACGGTCAACATTTGCATAACGCAGTTACGCATGTCTGTGTGTATGGGTGTATAGCAAGCACATCTAATAGTCTGTAATTATGCCTTGGAAAATACACACACCAAGGAATTTCCAAAGAGTCTGACCTGGCAGAAAATACAATCCCAGGAAATCTGCAGCAGTCTGCTGAGACGATCCCAATATACACTGGAGCTGCATGGGAAAGAACTGGGTCGGTCAGATAAATCAGATGGGACTCTGCTTTTTCCCTGATTGAACATGTGTGCAATAACCTCTTGGCACAAATACGAATTTTAAATTTGGTTTCCTCAGATATGCCCATGTGCAACATTCAGACTGACTTTCAAAAATGTCTCTGCCAGTAAAAATCAGCTGTTAAAAAATTCCTGGAAAGTAAACATAAAGTGGCACAATCCTTAAACAAAAGGGAATTGGTTAAATAACTGGATCTGACAAAGCCCACCTTTACACAAAATCCTGAGATGCGATCACAAATAATTCAACATTTTATTAGGTCTCTTGAAGTTTTCTCAGCTTTTTAATGTGAAAAGAAAAACTGTTTCTGTGTTTATATGTGTTTATCACTATTGACTTGAGTTCTGCCTCTGCACAAGTCTTTGGGTCATACAAGAATTTAGAAATGCACAGAATGAGTCACTTTCTGCTGATATTGAACAAGGATCTCAACTAGAAGAACAAAAACAATACTACCCTTGAATCTGTGGCTTTTGATTTTCCACTTTATTTTAGAACTTTGATGTAGAATCATTCCCATTCTGCACCCTAAGTTACCTCAACACTGCTGTCTTTCCCACATACTTTCCAGTCAGCCATCAGAACATTTTGTGATTCCTCAAGCCTTCTTCAATTTTACAGGATTTTATTTGGGTTTGTGGTTGTTTGGGGTTTTTTGTTGGTTTTTTTTTTCCTTATCCTTTATTTATGATATTTCATCCCAGATAAAAGTGAATTTGCTGCAATGCAATAGATAGGCATTTTATGGATTCCTCTACTTCTGAGAATAAGTGGCTATTTTGAATGACATTTTTCACCCTGGAAACTGCAGGTATTAAGGTATCTCTAGGGTAGGTAAACCCAGTGACCAGGTATAGGAAGCAAGGAGCTCATTCTGCTCTTGGAGGTGCAGCAATGTTGTTTGTCAATATGGGAATATGGAGAGGCACACACATACCATCCCACAATTAGTGATGTGCATGATGTAGGAGGGAGAGCTCAGCACTCTGAAGGATGGGGTGTTAGGTGTGAGGATGGAGACCAATGATTTGATCTAGGGCAGCAGATGTCTTCAATATCTGTGGGCTCCTCCTTTACTGCCACTGGCTCTGAGGCAACCGCAACTTCTGTGTGCCAAAAAGATTGATGAGAGAAGACCCCATCTCCCTTTCTCTGTACAAATGGGTTTGAGCAATTCGCAGTGTGCCATCAGCTAATGAGGAGAAAATAACTGCTTTGAACCATTAAATGAAAGATTACAGCTGACTTTATAATATCTGAATTTTGAGGAGAAAAAAGCCAAACATAATCACCAGTGGTGTACTACCCTTTTCTTGGAAACATCACATTTCTGTTCATTGGAATTGTCTCTCTTTTCTTTCTTTTCCAGGACAGACAGACTACAAAATGTTTTTCCAATGCTCTACATGTTACAGACAGACAGATTTTTCCAGATGGTCCTCACAAGGACTACCGAGACCCCTTCTTTTGCAGTTTAACTCCAGTCACCAGTACCATTACTCTCTTCTTGTTTGTTCTTCCCCAGCTTTTCAGTGCTGTCAAACTTCCGTGTAAGTCTGGAAAATCTTACTGTCTTCCACAGTGACTGTGGAAATAAGCATCCTTTTGTTTAATGAGTTGATATTAGGCCTTTATATATTTAGGTGCAATGGGTTTAAAGACAATGAAAGAGAAGTGTATCTTGATAGACTATCTTTAGGGATAAGGGGCTCTGAAACAACTTGATACAAAGTACAACATTCGTTACAGGATGAACTGCAGCTTTTCAGACTTTGACTTGGCAAAGTTGGAAGAATTTATTTATTTTCACTTCTAATCCTTATTATATGTCTAAGACATCTGGCACTGAATGCCAGTTCCTTCCCATAAGAGCCACACAGGAATAGTTAAACATACCAGAAAATACACAGAAATACATACAGAAATACACAGAAAATAAATGGAGTAACAGTTGTTTACACTGCTAATGTAGTTTCTTACTTCGTGATGTGATAAGATGATGTGCTGCTTTCTTTACTGGCATTTGTTGTTGTTATTGCAAAGCCTATTTTTTTGATTCTAGACATCTTCTCTGCAAGCTCAGGTAAGCTTCAGTGTGGGAGGGATTCCCAAAGCGGCATGCACAGCACCAGATGAAAATACACAAAATCTTTGGCTTCTCTGGTACACTCGTCTCACAGCCAGAGACAGAAGAAGCCATTTGCAAAGAAGGTAGCCCATTGCCTGGAAAGGTTTGTTAGCACATTTCTAGTCGGCATGAAGCTCTGATTCACCTTCATTAGCTTGTGCCCAGAGGGGAACTCAGCATCGTTGAGCTGCAGTGGTGTTATCCATGTAGGGATGTATGTCTACATCGCACAAAGGTGTGACTCGCTAGACTAGAAACCACAGGCTATGACAGGCCAAACTCCCAAGTTATATCTCATTCTAATCAAAAGTATGATGGAAGTGCATGCAGATATACCCAACAGAGCTTTCAACACTTTTATCTGCCTTCAGAATAAGATCCAGCCCAAGTTGTGTGAGATTTGGATAGGACTTCCCTCCAAAGTCTCAAGAGCAAGACTTTTCCTGTAAAACTTACAGTGGGAGGTGCAATACCTCTTTCCTGGAAAGCCTCCAGCCAAAATTTGCAGACTCAAAAGATTGAAGATCACAGATAGGCTCATGGATGCAAATATGAACCTCTCAAAAATGTGATGCTGCCCCTAATAAGTTCAGACTCACCTCTACCTCAGATGAAAGCTTCACCTTAGGGTGTTTATCCAAATTAAGTTCCAGTGACAGTTATTCAATGTCATAAGAGTTTTGCATTTACCTTTTATATTAAAAATGAGCAAATATCTTTTTTGCATATACCTTTTATGTTAGAAAGGATCTTCAAGATAACACTGCTAACCATTGCAGCACCAGTTCAAGGCCCAGCTGACAGCCTACATACAAACACAGAAGAGCTGTAGCCTTTTGAAAATAAATGACAATGTAAACAGACAAGGCAAACACAATTGTGGGAGGAGAGCGTTTGCAAAGATGTGACCTGCAGGGCCATGTTGGACACGTCAGGAACAGAGACAGTAAGACTCTAAGAACAAAATCCATTAAAGTCAAAGAGTTTTATCACGGAATTCAATAAAGTCGAGATTTCAGCCCAGATGGAGCTAAAAAAGATGGAGTGTCCTGTATTTACCCCACTCTTTCAAAGCTGTGGCATGTAGTGGTGTTAGAATTCATTTGTTCTTCATGCCTGAGTGGTCAAAGGCAAAACAGAAGATGTGTCAGTGGGTGACACTAAAAGAGACAGCAAGCCAGTTGGTGTACACCAGTTGGTGCAAGTCAATGTATTTCTGTTGATTTCTACTTTGTCACCCACATCTATACCTTCCAAGAATCTCAGACAGCAAGTCCATAAAACCAGCAACTCAGTGTTCAGCATTACCAGCCTAAAATGGTAACTCTTAGCTCCAAGAGCATTTGAGGGGTTTTTGTCTTGACATTTGTATTTTAAGTTTTAGGATTTGAGCTACATTTTCAAGTTCTTGACTCAGTCCAAGAGAGTAGAAACCATCAAAAAAACCCACAAAACACTGTTACCACCTAAAAAAAAAAAAAAAAAAAAAGGTATTTAGAAACATGGGATTCCTACCTCCTGCAGAATTTCAGCACCTTGGCCTTGAAAAGAAAGTTGAAAAGAAACTGTCACAAAGTGGAGAAACTGCAACTGCATTGGTGAAGCAGAGGAGTACAAGAAAGCAGTAAAAGCACTGGAGGCTTCTGCATTGTGCAGAAATAGTGCAGGAAGATCACAGGTTTTGTTTTGGCACCAGGAGCTATTCAGAAATTCCCACCATGAAAAATGATGTCCTAAGGCTGAATCAGCTGTCCATGTAAGCAACCAATTCCTTCTGCCCAAATGCCTTCCCTAATCCTCTTTCTTTGTTGATAGGCTTGAACTTTGGTTCAAGTTTTTCAAGAAAACGAGAAACATCTTCACAGACAATTTACAGATCCTGCTTTCTCAGGGAAACACGGCGTGTGAACTCTTTGAATGCATTTTGTCCAGCTTCACACAAATCTGATAGCAGGCTAGACCTTTTAATGCAAACAACTTTTTACACAGGCCTTATAAAACATGTATTGAGGTTGCATGTTGCATGTAGCCTGGAAAGTCACTTTTTCAGCCCACCAACATCAGAGGGACGTGGAATATATTTCAGCTAGTTTCTTAAAGAAGAGGTGTCGGCTGCCCAGTCATCCATGCAGGTCTAGACCATCTGCAACATCTGTCATCTCTCCCAGGTCAAACAAAAAGGAGGACGAAGTATCACAGCTTAATCAAAAGGTTGCTTCATTGGTCTGTTGCTCGTGGAACTATCTCCTTAAATCAGTGTTTCCAAAGGTGTCTGGTGTTAGGCTCCATGTTGCATTTTAATGCTAGAGCATGTTATTTCCCAACTATGTGTTATAGCTCTCCTTCGTAAGATCTGCCTTTGAGCTACTGTCTTCCATGTGTTACAGTCAGCAGAATACTGAAATGTCCAACTCTGGAACACACAACTTTTCCCATAACTATTTGAGTTCACTTGTAGAGTGTGAAAGAAAAATTAACATCTCCATGAGCCTTCTGAGACCTGAGATACATAGACAGCAAAAAAGAACGTCACATGGTAACAGAAATTGAGTATTTGTCTATACAGAGATCACCGTATTCTACAGCGCAGCAATTTCACTCAGGATCAGGTGCCCCAGGATACGTGGCTGCTGTGTAAAAAGCAACTCCACACCTTATGAAAGCATGTAACCCTGTATGACAAATGGGAAATTATTACACAATAATTATATGCCCTTGCAAGACCTAATTGCTGGTACCCATCATTCCAAAATATATCTTCTAAGATTGCTATCAGGTGGCTCACACCATAACAGTCTCTCAACTTATGTCCTCGCTTTAAAACCTGCAATGTGATGTTTTCCACTCGCCCTCATCCATAGACTCACTTTGAAGGATCTCAAAGCACCTGCAGAAGAAGAGCCTAGCGCCTGCAAGCTGGCTATGAACAGGATGCAAAGATGACGTTGCATGGCGTTGCAAAGATGACAGGATGCAAAGATGCATAGTTGAGCCTTCAGAGATCTACGTCCATACCTTCTTTTTCCTATCTAACATTGAAATAATACTTCTGTTTGAGGTTTCTTAGCTAGGTCTATCCTTCAGGACAGAGAAATGTCTTCTCTACACCCTATTTCTAGTACCTAGTGCAATAGTGTCCTAAACTCAGTCATATATTATAGTTCCTACTGTGCCGTGGATAAGGAGTACTAACAACCCACTGTCACTTGGAGCTGCACCTATTTATGGCAAAGGGGCTCATCATCACTAGCCGATTAAAATGGGTTGCTACTAAACAGAGGCAAAGAAGTTGTTGAGGGCTGTTGATGTGCTGACATGGGGAAAGAAAGTGATAAAAATATCATTAGCCATCTTTTGTGATATCAGAACAAGCTCCCTGTCTGAGCCAGGTTAACTCCCACTTTCTCATTGATGCACTGGAGGATACTGTCTGAAAGATTCAGTCATATGGCTTTCATTCATTACAAATCTTCCTCCTTGCGTGAACACTTCTCTTACCGGTCTGATATATCTAGCCAAGACACGCAGAAGCAACTGACACAATTTCCCCATGCACAATCTATTTCAAAATACTTGAAAGTATTTTGAATTCTTCTGAATTTCAGGGGGGAGGGGGACTGTTGTTTTCTTCTTTAATGAGGTGGGCTTAGTCTGATCTTCCAAAGGTCAAGGAAGGAGTGACATTTGGGGCATTGGCCATTATTACGTCCTAGAATTTTATTAGAGACATCTTTTAAGAAACATGCACTGCAGCTCAAAGGATCCAGCTAAGGTCAGGGTCCCGTTGTGCTAGACACCATATACACAGAGTAAAATGCAGTCCCCATCCTATAAAAATGTCAAAGAAGGACCCCCCAAAAAATAAAATCATGAGAGGAAAGAGGCTTAGCACAGTAGAGAGTATTTTGTAGTTATACAGCACCTCAGAGACCTAACCCAAACCTAACCCAGATTTTGAACAAAACAGAGCTGTCTCAGTTTTCCCCGTGTCCCACGACAGGATGTCTTTTCTCATACCAAAACTAACTTCATGCCACTTGTAGGTGGCAGAGCAGGGAACAGCAGGGTTCCAACAAAGTGCCAGGCTGGCAGCACTGGGGACACTGTGTTTGCTGCAGGGCCTTTGGGCAGACAACTCTCTTTTTCAGACTGTTATTTTGATAAAGAGCATTGCTTAGCCATTACATCCGAGCTTCTCATTCTTGGTAGCGAACAACACATAACCCAATTATTCCATATGTAAGGATCTGAGACTGTACATACACTATGTATTTAATGGAATAGGTGTTACATTTACCAGAGCCACACATGACCCTTAAGTTCCTATTTGCTTGCTCCCTACATTATTCATTTCTTTGCAATCTGTATCGGATCTTATGTTAAAAGAGCATGATGGTTGGGAGCAATAAAATCTCACCAAGCAGATCAAGTTAGCAGTAAATAAGAAGCCAAGACGGGAGCTGAAGACAGTGATTAATTTTGGCAATGTAATGAAATGGCACTGCATTAAAGCAGCCTGTAAACACATTCTGAGATTTTTCCAGCCTCCCTGCATTGTGATTTCTTTTCTAATTTGGCAGAATATTTACAAAATGCTGAGGTATATCCTGCCCGTATTAGTGTCCTCTCAGCTATTGTTATCAGAGGTTCGATACAGGTTTTTTATTGTTACTCGTCAGATATTGTCATCTAATGAATACTGCAAACACAAATGGACAAATCCTCATTGAAATCAGGTACGCTTAATAAAGTCAGAGGAGCTCTGCTGATCTACTTCAGCTGATAATCAGGGACAATGAGTTCACATGTACTTCAAATCATTGAGAAAGTGTGGCAGCCCCTTCCAAAGGGTTGCCTGGTCCAGCTGCCTTCACATCACTATGTGGCATGATGCTATTTTCCTCACGCACAGCAAGTAGCTCTAGAGAATACAAATGAATCTTCCACATCCCCCCTTCAAGCACTGGGTTGGATGAAAGATCAAAAGCACATTAAGCTTTAAAAAGACACGTTTCTCTCATATAGGGTAAGAGTCCACTCTTATTTAAGGTTAAGGTGTGTAAGGGCACCAAAATCAAATCCAGAACAGCAGAATTAATTTCTCACTGCACACCGTGCTGCACAAGACAGCACCATTTTATTTTTAACATTTTTAGACAGACCAGAACTCTAATAATAGATGCTACAAGAAGAGAAAGAGAATGTGTACTCTTGTACAACCTGTGCCTTCGTGCCCTGTATTCAAGCTTTCTCCCAGCTCAGCCATGATGCCTTTAAACCCTCTGTCCCACTAGGCACAGAAATTGACTTCATACTATGAGCTGCGCACATGGGTTAGCATATGTGAAAACATGCCCTTGCCACTATTAATTCATCTGCCCTCCATGTTCCACTCCAGTTTCACCCACTCACTTTTCAGATTAAGAGTGCTTTGGGGGAGGGGAAAAGATTATCTCTCAGGGGCAGATTGATGCTGGAAGGAGCCAAGGGATGCTGCAGCCTCACCCCAGACTGCCTGGGGCAGGGACTATGTCTATTCCAGCCCTGCAGGTGAGAACCACTCCCACCCTCCCAATCTAACCCTTCTGTCTTAAATGTCTGTATGGCCTATTCTAACGACGGAGATCTGGCATCAGAATGTTAACACTTATAATTACTTTACTTTTTCTTTTTTTTTTTTTTTGGAAGAGTATTTAGTAGCCAGAAATAATTACAGTGATGGTTCTGAAAATATTTATAGTTCTAGCTATAGCCTACGCAGCCACAGTGGGGTTTATATGACACTTCCTTAACTAAGTCAAAGACTTGTGAGACTATTATGGCCCTTGACCGAGCAGACATCATCCTGGATTTGTGGTTTTGCTTGTTACATACTGTTGGGAGTTGTCCCTTACAATAGCAAGGGGATACAAAGACTAGAGCAGTGATTATGATGCTTTGTGGTAAAACAGTAGTAGTTATTTCATAGGTGTCACAGCTAGAAGAAAAAACACATTTAAAATCTCTGAAAGATGGCAGAGCTGTGCCATCAGACCTGGGACCCTTCACACAAACAGTCATCAGGAGGATCATGCCTTGCCATCCAGCCAGGGAAAATGCTCATAGAGAGTATTACAGCAGTCAGACCAGACACATCTTGTCAGCAGCGAAGAGCACCAAAGATGCTCCACAAATTCTTCCACACCCTGACAACTTATTCTCCTTATACACCTTGGTCTCTCTGCAAGTGTTTTGGTGCCCCAGAGGAAATCATTCAAACTGTCTTTGGTAGAGCCAGGATGGCACAGAACCGCTGTGAAATGTGTGCCACACAACACAACACTCCAGTAACACTTCTTATCTCCTAATTCTATACAAGCTTGAAATTCAGACGTGGTTTGCCAACAGTTACAATAAAATGCTCTCAAATTTTGAAAGCATTTCTACCTACTACCTAGCACTATCAATTCTGTTTATGCTGGAATTTCCATAGGTTTGGATTTTTCTTCACTTGAGTGAAATTTGGAGTTTTTAATTCAGTTTGGCACCATAAAAATGAGGATTTGAGTTAAATAAACCCCCCAAGGTGCAAGTTCAAAATCAAGTTAACACCACATAATAAGTTTCCAAGTGTCAGCTGAACCACAGTAACTGCCCACATATTCAATCACAGCCTTGGGCAAAGGTGCAGCAACTTGTTAAAACAGAAGAACTTGAACTGCATAGTCTGAGCCCACAGTAAACCTTCAGAGGAAAACAACAGTGTGAGACAACAGTATGAGCCCAAACCCCTGAGTGATTAGTCAGTGAAGGTACACATGATTTTAACAAAGAAATCACATCCCCTCCAGCCTTTTTCATTATTATTATTTTTCCCAGAGGAGGATTATCTTAGGGTGGATTGAAAAATGGGACATAGGACCATAAACATTTTATTTTTATCATCAGCATTATAATTACCTTATAGTTGTCTACATCTATAGCTGCTACTGTGTATGCTGTACATAAACAGGCAAAAAAAATATAGCCATAGTCCTTCCACTGAACTACTTACAGTTTGATGTGAGGAATGGCTACCAACCCAAATCTGCATCTTTTCTGGCAAGAACTGCAGAAAGCTGTAACAGAAAAGGGAAGGGGAAAACAGAAAGCATTGACAAAGCCACCAAAATCCTCCAAGCAAGCCTCCACTCTGTATTTGAGACCCGCCTGATCAAGCCAGACCAGCTACAAACAAGCACAGCACAGAGATGGCTCTCTGGAAGGTTTGAAGGGGGATATTTAGCTGCAGGCTGATGGAAAGGTGAAGGTAGGGAGTCTATATTACCACATCTTCGTTACTCATGACATCTGCTTTGACTCTGGAGGCTCTCATGTCCTGTGGGATACAGAGGAGAGAGGAAGATGAAGGGGTACCTGGGACTGCTGCCACTGGAATTTGGGAAATAATGCAGAAATAAAGGGATTTAATTAATCACACCTACTTCAACATTTTTTAGCACACCTCCTCTCCTCCTCTGACTTTCAATGAATTAGGGAATCAACTAGGAGCAACTCCTGGTCCCAAAATCTGGAAGAATTGGTCCCTGAGCAAACAAGGCTCCTTCCCATAGAGTTTGCAACCAAACAGGAAGTTTTAACAATGTTCAGCTTAAAAGAGAGAAAGATCGATATGCCCGTCATTCAATGACTTGTCTCATAGAAACTCAGAACAAATCCAGGTCCAGACTCAGACCGGCAAGAGTCTTCTTCAGTGCCATTCTCCATAGATGCAGGCCTAGAGTTCAAGACAATTCAGTGTGCACGTGGCCTCTTGCCTCAGCAGTTCCTCAGCTACTCAGATTCATTTTTTCTTACTATCTGAAACAGATAGATAAATCCATCTAATCTGTCTGTTGTATTTTTAATACACCCATTACCAAAGGATTTATTCTGGGCCATGTGGCTTGTCTATCTATGTGCTATTATCTGATCTAACATCCGGAGGCAAAAGTTTTATGAGTCTGAATATAGCCAAGACTAAGAATACTGTGGTTTTACTCAACTTGCTCTTTTCCTCTGGAGTGTATTTGCGGTGACATTTCCCTTCTGATTATCATTATCAAGGAAAGCCCTACTATTTAAAAAACAGTTATAAAAAAGATTAGAGTGTAATTATTGAAGGTCACCCCAGGACTATATGCAGGCGATAAAAGGTGTCGTGGCTTTTGCATCATTCCAAACTTCCTGTGCTGACCATGGGAACTCAGTCCTTACACCCTCGGATGCAGAGGAAGGGAAGATAACTTTCTTCAACAGGCCAGAGACTTCTGTTTTGGACAAGTTTCTGAGTCTTCAATGGGTTGTAAAGGCAAAGTCCTTTGTCTACCTAACTGGTCCTGGGATATGGCACAATTTGCATAGCTACAAGTGGTCGTTCATAAAATTTTTCGGTGTCGGCCTGGTGCTCACTCAGGTTGTCAGACTTCCTTATTGTTCTAAAATCTGTAAATCCAGGGAGGCCTCTCTTCTTATCAAACACATAAACCACTTCTGTTGCCCACTTTTGAGACCTACAGCAAAACCGAAGGAATTCATCTAGAGAGAGCAGATGGGATGGTATATGAAGTGTTCCTCCATCAGAGAATTAGGGTGTGGAGAAACAGAGACTGAAGTTAGTACTATATACACAGACAGCTCTTTGGGGATCTCCAGTACGTTGCTTGCTTGAGGACAGCTGTGTTAAGCTCTCTAATGCCCAAGTGACAACTGGGACACATTTACACAAAATCACAGTATTAGCCAAAAAAGCCCTCTTCCTCCTCCTCTTCCTACTGTAACAAGAGAACCCTGAGCTGCTGCCAATTTCTCCTTGAATTCATAACAGAAATAAAGCAGTTTCTGAGGCTGAAATTTCTAGTAGTTGTGTTCTGCTGGCAAATCATTGTATGATAGGCCATCGGGGATCACACTTAGCCCAGCAGGAGTTTCTTCTTACGTATTCAATTCCTTCTTCAGGACTTGAAATACTTCCATCAATCCAACCCCGATATTGAGGCAGTCTTAAAACTTATTACACACCAATCTTAGATTTTTGCTTTGAGTGGCTGTCAATTTATCCAAGATGGACGTGCAAGGCACTTGCACCTTAAAACACTTATCACCGTAACCTTCAAAACAGAGGTGTTCTCACCCCCAGCTTCTGAGAACCTTCTGCTTAGGCTTTTAGCACTGAGTCTAAGGTTCATCTGCTTTTTTGTCAGATCCAGAATCACAAGAGGGAGATTGCAACGTGATTGTTTTCCATGGAGTTCAAAAATTCAGCAGAGTTCACGTCAAAGTCCCTGGCAAAGAGCAGATTGTACAGTCAGATTAAATAATGTAAAGGCTCCTTCTGACTTTAAAATCTATATTTGTCAAAAATTGTCAACTGTAAGTTAAATATCACGACAGAACTGTTCAGGTGAAGGCTAAAAGTAAGCTTGTAGGTCATCAACGTATACAAGTCAGGGGTTTATATAAATTTATACCAATTGCAAATCTGGCCCAGAAAGTGGCCAACTGCATGACCTGAGAGAGAACACCTCAGGTATTGTGCTGACTCATATCTCTTTCTGTCTAAAAGTGAATTTAATACAAAAAGTAGTCATCCAGTGTGAATAGTGTGTAAAATAAGCAAGTTGTAGAGTGGTGTTTAAGGTTAACAGAAATATACAAACACACGAGAAAGCAGTTCCAGGCTAAAGAATGAAAGGAAACACATATAAAGTTTCTGTCCTGTTACTTTGAATCGAGCTATATTTAAAACAACTGATGACACGATACATCATCAGGAAGAATCAGGAGATGGGCTAATGGAGGAAATTAATGTCCATAAGGCAGAGGCCAGTGGTTTCCTTTTGCTTAAACACAGCTGAGAAAATATCATGATAACGTTATCTTCCATGCAGGCAAACAGCTTGGAAAATGGCCACCTCTTTCTTCAGAAACCAGCCGCCCATGGAAGCTATCTGTCTGCAGGTTTTCTATAGCCTCTTTCACCACAGCATTTAAGCACTTCCCCGTGTAAATTAAGGATGCTCGAGTCAAGAATAATACTGACATCACAACAATGACAAAACTATGTTTTTTCAACTGAATAAACTAAGCCTGTGTGGAAACAGCTACACTATTTTTATTTGTAGGAATTAGAATAGATTACAGTTCTGTATGGTGCTTTTGCTAAGACTCGTGATAGGCAGGTTTACCCTACTGAGAAAAGGGCAGGTTTCCTTGAGGGAGTCTTACACTCAAAGGATAAAAATGCCAAAATAAGTCATGCCAGAAGCAGCCACAACTGTCACAGGAGCAGAGGAGACATAAGGCAGCTGCAACCAAAACTCTGTTTTGCCTAAAGATTTCAGGCGCAGGAAGATAATCTTTGAAGAAAACCTCTCTCTTGGAAACAAACAGTCAAAACAAAGATAGCCATGAAAACAAAATTGCCTTTGACTGTGCTAATTTGCAAATGATGGTAAAGAGAAATATATTTTCAGGAAAGGGAGGTGACAAAAGAAGGGCATAGAAAACCTTTCATGTGAAAAGAGATTGAAATGAACACGTGCATGAGAAAGGAGAAGAACAAAGGGCACTCAACTAAATTAAAAGGTAGGGTATGCAAAACCACTCAGGGAACTACCTCTTTTCATACCGTGTGCAATCAAACCGTGGGATCCAAGCTTGCAGGTCTTCCTTGAGACCTAAAACTCAAAGGCCCAACTTGATTGGACACTTATATGAGTAACAATAATAATTGGAATGACATAATATTGAAGAGTAGCAAATTTTGGAAAGGCTATTAAATGCCCTATTTTGGGAATGAAGCTACTATTTTCTAGAGCAGAGAAGTTCTTTGCGTCTTCATTTGTGTGGCACAGGTTAAGAGTGCAGACTATTTCACATAGGCCTGCTGCAAGGTTTTTTCATGGCTTCCTCGAGCATAAAGCATTTTGAGCTGACTGCTACCTCTGTGCCAATATTTTTTGGTTCAGTAGCACTTCTGAAGCCATAACAGAAGTCATATTTTATTCAAACCATCTTCCAATCCAAATTTATTCTGGTACCAAGCAGTTTTTGCTAATAAAATTTAAGAACATTTCACAATGAGAAATCACTGCAATTCAAGAGAAATAAAAGCAGTTTGAAATTACCACCCAAAAATGTTATTAAAAAGTCATATTTTTCTTTTTTCGTTATCTTCTGCAAGCCAGACAAATGGAGGGAAACTGGAGAACAGTATGGCACTTCCCAACTCATGGATTTTTTTTTCCCAGGCTTATTGCTAGCTGGAGAAAAGATCTGGCAAAACCTTGCAGCTGGTCTCGGATGTGAACACCTGCATCTCGGTCCATCTGTAAGGAACCTTAGAAGAGCTACATGAGCATAAGCACATGAAAAAAAGTGCACAAATCAGGAACAGCACAGATCTCTGCCCTGTGCCTGTACCAAGGGCAAAACCCAAGTCATCTACTGACCAGCAAATTGGCTAAGTCATCATCTAGTCTCCTACTACCACTTGTCCACTGAAGAACTCACTTTCCTGTGCTACATACAACCTCCCCAGACTGACTTGAAGATGTCATCAGGGATGTCAAAGTTTAGCTTATTGGGATCTGTAATTTCAGAGGGAGTCAGCCGATTGCTTGGTTGGCTGGTTGGTTGATTGGTTGTTTTTTAACTGAGATCATTGCACAACTCCAGGAAAAGCACTTCGTAAAACAGGGATTTGGACTGTGGAAAGTTAGGGCAGATTTTTAGAACTAGCATCTTCTGTGCCCATTGAGACTCACCATACATTGTTAAACTTAGTCCATTAAAATTGTACGGAAGAAAAGAGAAGAAAAGCTCTAGTGCTACAACTTTCTTCCTCTTCCTCTTCCTCACTGTTTCAAATTTTATTAGTGCAGAAGAAAGAATAGTCTCTCCATACCTAAAATGTTAAGTAGCACCCTGTAACCCTGAGCCTATACACCAAAACCGCCTTCGCAATTCTTCATTTGCTTTAAGGGCCAGTGCTCGTTTAAAGAACCATTTTAACCAGTTCATTTAGTACCAAAGACATACAACAAAACTAACACTCCTGTTAGTGCTGCTTGAATTGTATCAGTTTTTCTGATCCTTATTGCCTAAACTGAATATAAATTAGTAGATTCCACTGGAGTTTTTTATGCTTCATTTCTTACCCTAAGTTGCTATTGAATTTTGGCATCCAGTAGAAGACCGTCTAACAGTATCCACAAAAAGTGGCAGTTATGAATTGCCCTATACAAAACAAACAAAAAGTGATTGTTTCTTTTAATAAGATGTTACTATATCTATGAATTTGTACATATATATAAATACAGGCTCACACACATTTGTATAACAATCCTCCTTCACCAAAAAATTAACCATTTCCTTTTAGATGTTAAAAAAAAAATAGGTCAAACTAGTTAGCTGCTACCTGTCAGACACACGAGGACTGGTTCCCACTGCTGTTCCTCAATTAAAAGTGCACGTTATCAGTTCTTAGGTTATAAATGGGTCTTTTTGCATTTCCACAGGCCAGCTTTCCTTACTACCCCAATAGCATATATGCAGCAGGTAAGCATGTTGCCACCAGCAGCAGAAAGGACTTTTTTCCTCTGTCTTCTTTAGCCAATAAACTCTTTGACTCCTTCATACAGTAGCTAAGCACATCCCTGGCCCAGCTGAGGCCCCCCAGCAGTGCCAACAGGGGGGCCAAGATGTGAGTAGAAGGGGACTGAACAGACACGGGATGCATAGGGCTAGCAAAGACCTATGCCAACAGGACCCTGCCTTACCATTGAACCACACATTTTGGTTGTATGTCCTTCAGGGTGGACAGGGATGGTTTTGCATGAGATCAGGAACGTTTGAGGCATCTGGTGAATACTAATGACAACATAGTCATTTCAGAAAACTTGCAACTTCAGGTTATTTTTTTCCTCAGATTTGCTTTCTTTCTTAAAACACAGATATGAAAGATTAGTTCTAGATCTAGTGTCTCATGTTCTTCAAGAGGACATACGTCTGATGATTGCTCCTAGGTAATCATTATAATTGTCTGAACAGTAAGTGCCTTGGCTGAACCCATCAATAAAATTAAATTTAACATGTGTCGCCAGAATATACCTTTAAAAATAAACAACAGAGTGGAAGATTTAGTGAATGTCCTGGTTTGAGGTAAAACAGAACCCATTTTCTCTTCAGTAGTTTTACATTTAGCTAGGCCTCTTCTAACTGCTGAAATTAACAACTTCTTGTGCAGAAACTGCTGGCTCTCAGAGTGATAACACCCATGTTTATAGCTGATGCCAAGGAATGGAATGCAGAGAGGTTCTTGCTTATGCTTATTGCTATCACAACCAAGGGCAGCCAACTTTGTGATTTGCCCCATTGGAGGGTCGGAAGCAGAAAAGCGAGGAGGGGTCCCACCTGCGGGGAGCAGCGGACAGGACAGGTGACCCAAACCTGACCAACAGGGTGTTCCATCCCATCTGCCTCACGCTCAGGATAAAAGCTGAGGGATCAAAGGTTCAGCATCTCTTCAATGGCCAGCCTCTGAGGAGGACTCTGCTCATCTGCCTTTGATCCTGATCTGGAATCCAGATCCGGAATCCAGATCCAGAATCCAGTTCCCATCCATCACCGAGTCCAGTCTGGACTTCCCCAGTGCATGCTGGTGATGTGATTGTCATCCTGGGAGCTTGATACGGTTTTGTATATATTTCATTATCTTCTTTTTATTTTATTATTAATATTTCATTAAAGTAGTTTAGTTCCTTCTAAACTCATAAGTCTCTCTCTCTCCCTCCTTTCCTTGAAAAGTGGGGGAGAGCATCTGTCGTTCACCTTGGTGGCCAATCCAGCACAAACCTCGACAGTGTTTTTGGTGACATGACAATGTACTCTTTACAGCAATAAACACTAATGGCTTTAGAGATATAACTATTAATTTTGGACACCTTAAAAACATAGAAGTGGCGTCCTGTGAGCAAGAAGGAAAAAGGCAGCTATCATTGCATTTTTGGAATAGCATCTGAAAATCTATGAGGTTTTGGCATTCAAGGCCCAAAGGGGTTTTTGGAAATGGCTGAGACCACAGCTTTGGGCACAGCTGGAGCTCTTCAAGATATGAAAGTCCCAGCTGTTCATGACCTGATGTAGGCGGAGCTGCCACCCCACAGCAGAGCCATCAGAAGGTGTGGGGTGAGCGTCACCCTCAGCCAGCAGAATCATCTGAGTCCCTCGGCAGCAGTTCCCGCTGAACCACCCAAGTACTTGCCAACGTGAGGAATGATTATGAAAAGGGTACGGATGCAGAAAGCGGCAGTCACTTCCAACCACACCAGCCGCAGGCCCATGGGGACGTTGCACTGGGCCCTTCATCACTCACGCATTTCTGAAAAGGAGATACTAATGGCTCCTAGAAAATGGATTAAGGTGCTTCTTGATAGCATCGCTTCGCCTGTTTCAAAACTGGCCCTGAGGCATGCATTACCGTTAATTATGGATGTGTGATGTTTTTGCTCTTTTACAAAAAGCAGTTGAACAACCAAACTTCTGCTTTGTTATTTGGAAGAGGCATTTGGCTGCTGTCACCAGATTACAGCTAATTTGCACATGGTGAGGGCAGTAAAAGTGTGATACAGAAGAGGTTTATGATGGAATTAATGTGGTGGAAAGGCATGATGCACAATGGAAGCTGTTTCTTTTGCAAGCCTTGTACAGATGCCAGTGTATAAATTCAGCTGCTAACATCATCTGATTTTAAAGACGGCACACTTGCTTGATCCATTTCTACTTGTTTATTTACTTTGGTCATATAAAATACATGTCGTTAAGGCCACAATTGTTCTTGGTGATATCAGTTAAAGCACTGGCATGTCATTGCTTCTAAATCTGTCTTTCGTTAACAGGGTACCAGCCATACTGGCCCGATTTGAGGGCCAGCTCCTAAGGCTCAGGAGCTCTAAAGCTGTCCTCCTCACAGATCAGGAGATGGGTCTGTACTACCAGATGGACCAGACATCACTCCCAGCACAAAAATTGAATGCAGTATTTAAGGACAATGCACAAGAGGAAGCTTGACGCAAGGAGGTGCTTTATCAGATGTGCACATCAGGAGTCCCAGATATTACATTTGTTGGCAGCTATTTCTGCAAGATTTATACAGAGCAAGTTGTGCAGGTACAGGAGATGAAAGAAAAATCAAACTAAATCAATATTAGAGGTGGTGTTTTTCAAGCACGTGAAGACTCTTTGTGGAGTCTGGATGCCTCAAACCAAAGGGATGTGTCCACTTCATAGGACTTACAGCCATGCCTGTTTAACCTGATTCTTGGACAAAGAGGTTGACTTGGACTTATCCGTGGTGGCAGCCAGAAGGTCAAACAACCCATCTGATTGCATGATGTAGCTAGGGGAGGCTTATACCCCCTTCTCATATTTCTGACACATGGGCCGGGAAAGCGGTCATGATGAGCTGGGTGGTTACCCCTCACCAGGAACAGCCATTTCTGCAGGGGACATCTGGTGATGCTGCTTGTTAATATAATACTTCTGTAATGAGTGGCAGGCACAGCAGTCGTGAACAGTCATTCCTTACCTATCACCCTTAAAATACTTATTTTCTTTAAAAAATTATATAAGATATTTAGGCAGCATTAGAAATATGCATTTTATATAACTTGCTGGGGGCACGTGTTTAAATAGTTGAAATCATATTCTAACTGGAATCTATTTTATGTAAGAACTTGTGTTATATTTTTACTTGTTTTCTGCATCAATTGGACCTGAGGTGAGGAAAAATTACAAATTTTGTTACTGAATTTCTCTGGTACAGAAATAAATTCAATGCTTAGCTCAGCTCAGCTATGCCTGAACTGTGTGATCAACAAAGGCAGCATTCAGGTCCTCTGGTATTTAAAGGGTATTTCACCTGTCAATGAAGGAAAAAAGGCAAAAAGAAAGAATATCTTAATTTTTAAAAAACAGTCCTTTCCTCACTCCACTTGATTCATTACCTTGGTGTTCTATGCTTAATAATGAGACTATTTTCTTTAGAAAGCAGCACTATTTTTATTTTTTTGGCAAAACCCAGTATTTTTTTTATTATGCAGGCTTCAGCTGCCAGTTTTAAGCATCTCTGCAGAGAGCAGATATCTGTTATAATTCACTGTAACACCAGGTAATTCCTATTCCGAATATGTGATTTATAGCCACAAGATCTGACATCCTGCTGGACTAGGCAGAAGCCAAACTAAAACCAGCAGAGGTTGTGCAAATTGTTAACTTATGGGACCATATGTGTCCCAGGGACCATTTTCTCGCCCACTTCATCCTTTTTAGTTATTGTTTTTTGGTTGTGACTTGCCCTCTCTCTTACTTAAAGCTGCTTAAAGCAGGGATCAAGTCTTCCTGGGAGTTGCAGGGTGCCTGACGCATCAACACCCAAACTCCCCTTGAGTCTATTCAGTACTATCAAAATCACGGAGCTGTAATACCACCCCCTGCCATGCAAGTAGTGTACGTTATCAAAAGCTTTCAAAATACTTTAAAAAGGAACAAATTATGCTATTGAGGGGAGGAATAGGCTGCAGAAAAATGCCACAGACTGCCCAGTAGGCTAGTGATAGAGCTGGGCTTACAATACACTGCTTCTCTAATGTGCAGTAGCCATTGAGCCCTATTTGCCTCCTGTAAGAAGATGAAGGCAGCAATTCATGTTGAAGAGACTGAGTGCAAGAATCACTCCCTCGCAAGCTCACGGGCACTAAGGTGATTTGTTTCAGCAGCTGCCACCCATAACTGCTTTGGCTAGAGGTGCTGCACAAGGGAATGTTCTCCACTCCTGCAAGTAGCTCTGACTCATCACCAGCATCAAAACACGCTGAGTAACATTAAAAAAAAAAAAAAAATCCAAAGCATACATTTACATGTATTGCACCCGCTGAACTGTGCTGGTGTGTTTGTGAGCTGACCAAGCTCTTTCTCCCTGCAGTAGGCGGGAGTGCAAAGGGACCGTAGAGCAGAGAAGGGCAGATCAGAGGCGAGTCCAGCAGGGCAGTGCTCCAGCAGGTGCTCTGAGTGAAGTGAAGATGCAAATTCTTTGCAAAACTGGGCTAATTTACCAGACCCTTATTTTAGTAGACTTCCCAAGCATCTCTTCCAAAAATATTGGCCCGTCCTGCCTCAGTGCTCTGGAACAATACATCTCCAGTCCTTTTTTAAGAATTTGTAGCATGGAGATAGTTTTTCTTTGTCCTGTTCGGATGCTTTCAATCAGAACCTTAGTGCCCCATTTCCAAACAAAAACAAACCAGAGAGTGTTTTAATGGACCTGAAAGAAAACTTTTGCAAAATTCCCCTGAGAAAATTTCAAAATACTCAATTTTTACTCCTGTTTGGAATGAAACAAACCTGAACATTCCTGAAAAAATACCCTTTCTCAGCCATACTACTGAACCGGTCAGTGTACATCACTCCAGTTACGCAGGAATCACTTTCATACAGGACATGAATTCACACTTTGGCTTTCTGCATCTCTTTCAGCCATCAGCAAAATTACAGCCACATGTCCACACTACACCAGGCATCTGTTCGGAAGGGAAGGAAAAAAAAAACAACTGGTGCTTAACTGATATACAGAAGTAATAAAATTGATGGACTACCAGAAGCCAGTCATAATTGCTTTGGATTAACACCTCTGCTTTGTCTCTAATCGCCATTAGTGATTGCACTTGTTCCTAACCTCAGTCCTGCCTCTCTGTAGGGTGGCACTCCCAGCAAGATGCCAGATTTCCCTCTTATAGTGCTGGAAAACTGGGATGCAGGCAGTCCTCAGGACTCTCTACTTGAGCAGAAACAAATCTTGCATGCTTTAACTCGATCACAACAGCCAGACAGTGACTTTTTTTTCTTGTGTGTTATCTTTTGAGCTTGGCAAATTAGCTTACATGCAATAGTGAATAACATTATCAGGAGATCATTCAATTTTGGTTACTGTAGGGTGTGGAAATCACACTGTATCAAAAGCTGCGTAGTGAAAATGATCGTCAGAATTATTTTAAACAGATTAAGCTATTGCAGATCACTCGTTCTCTAAGAATTGAACAAACCTTTAGTAACTGCCTAAAAAAGCAAAAGCCTTCAAAATCCTCCATCTTTTGCTTGGGTAACTTAAATGAAATCTGAGCTTGAAGATAAGGATGTTACAAAACGAAACCTCTTTGTATAAGCAGAAAAGACTTGAATGGGTTAAGCCATATCTGGCTGAGTCCCAACAGACATAAAAATCACCTGTGCCTGCTCTGAAATAAATCAGTGTCCTTTTCTGCTGCTGCCGTTGTCTGGAAATAATGCAAATGCAATGGGCCTGCAGTGACATTGTGCCGCACTCGAAGGATACACATAATAAATTGTCCCCTAATACTGTTAAAGAGACATTTTCGTCTTACTCAGTAGCTTTTGAGGTTGAACTGTGCTACTTGCTAGTTGAGGACTGTGATATGGTGTCATGCCATTCTGCTCTATTATTCATTTAGCCTCTTATTGCTTATATGCACATTTGGTTCTTGAGTCTCAAAATGCATTTTGCTGCATACACTCAACGATAGCGTGTTTGCTGGCATGCAGGAAAAAAGCAGGGAGTTTTCTTTCCACTTTGTTGCTGTTGTTTTAATCATTTCTCTTCAATGGCAGCTGGAACAGATCGTAGATTCGTATGATTTGGTTCTACTGCATTCATCACTGGGAAAAATGCATGGCTGTGTTAAAGGAGGACAGAAAGAATTTGTCTGCCCAGTGGGAAGCTATTGCTGTTCCATAATTGTTTGCTAAAAGGAAGCTGGAATAAAAATGGAGGTAAATGGGTATCTGTGTCAATCTAATCCATCAAAATGAGTTTAACTGACTGGGGAGTCACAGCTGAGGAGCTGGATGTGAAAGCTGGCAAACCCAAGATTAAAGGAAATAATTAATTACTTACTTTGATATTTTAAACCTTAAGAATGATATCTGATTGTATCATTTTCTGCACACACAAAAAATTAGTTGAACTACCAGCAAGGCATTTCCTAATATCCAGGGAATAAAGTCAAGTGAACCCAACCATATAAAGAAAGTGATAAGTAAGAGTTTTAACTGCGGAGCATAGTTGTATTTTTTTTAATTTTATTTAAGCATCATTAAATTCCCCATATGCCCAGTCCTGTCCTAAAAATTGCCCTCTATCTTGTACCAAGTCAAGTAGGTAGATATTTGTGTATCCCTACAGAAAAACAGCTCAGGGACCTGATCCTGCTAGAAAATTATGCAGTAGAGGGAAAAAAAGAAAAAAAAAAAGGAAAAAAACCCAAACAAAAAACCCCAAATAACTTTTCTGTGGGCTGGCTGCCCGATTCTTTTCACGCTTTTGCCAGAAGAGGATGGGATGGGGCTGAGAACGAGTGCCTGTGCAGAGCAGATCCCTTAGTATTGCAACCCATTGCCCACTCAGCTGTCGGTGTCCAGGATATTGTAAATGAATAAAAAGCCCATCTTGGCGCCTTTCTGCCTCTTTTTCCTCTGTGAACACAACAGACAAAACAGAGACAGTGAAAACCACTGAACCAGAGTCGTAGCAGAAGGGATTTGGCTTCAGGCACCAGTGCTATAAAACTTGTAAGCAATATGGTTAAACCCATTAGTCATCTTCTGTACGTAAGTGCTTCACAGGATAGGGAGGGATAGCTGAGTAAGGGCTAATGCATCAGTGTTCCTCAGATGTAGCTACAATTTGGGCTGGGATTCCTAGATTACAAAGCTAGAGGAAACCCACAGCAATCACTTACCCTGACCATTCGTACACCACAGACCATAGGACTTGCTTGGCAAATCCCTGCTTCAAGCCCCTGACCTAGGACTGAATGGTAGTTTTTCAGTCTGTGGCCCACGGACCTTGGAGAATTATGTCCACAGAAACTACAAAACCTGCCATTATAAACGGGGTTTAAAAACACTGTACAAAGGTGTATCATTCCCCTTGGGAAATCCTCAGAGGACTGCATATCAAAGACAGCCCAAGACTGCTTACTAGAGTACAAATCTTTTAGAACATTTCTCAGTATTGACCTGAAATGTTGTGCTCCTATGTCAGAGGCACTTAATGTTACCTTGCTTTTAATTGCCATATTTTTAGTGCAATTATACCTTGCTTCAACTGCCAGCCATATGATCCGCTATAGCTTTGTCTGCCAAACTGAAGAACCCTCTATAATCATGTTTCTGCTCTCCAACTAGGTACTCACAGACCAGCTAAATGACCCTTTATGCCCTCAATAAGATAATCAGGCTGCGCTCCTTGAGTCTTTCACAATAAGCCACGTTTCGTGGACCTCCAAGGCTTCTCGGCGCTCTTCTCTGAACACTTGCTAATTTCTCAGTCGTTCCTGGAATACAGAGCCGGACACAGCACTGCTGTGGTTGCTGCACCATTCAAGTACAGATGGAACAGATGCTCTCAGCTTCACACTGAGAGGTTGGTATTCATATTTACAAGCCTGTATTAGCATTTCAGCTAAAGTGTCTAGCTCATGTTGAGCTGATGACCCACAAGTCCTTCCAAGACCTACACTTTCCCAAGACAGAGAGACCTCATGCTGCAGAAATTACCTACATTCTTTGCTCTTCATTGTATGACATTGTATTCGGTTGTTCAGACTTACTGGAAGTTATGCTCTTTGCTTCCATCCTCGTTTCAAAGCCATTCCCATTAAGAACCCCTTCTGTCTTTAAGGTATAGACACAGAAACTGTACAACAGTTAAAGCTCTACATGTGCAACCTCTCCAGATAAATCCAGCACCATTCTTCATAGTCCATTCTTCAGCACCAACACTTCATGGTCTCCTCAACATTGCAAACACTTCGCACATCCCCATTCTTTCTGGAAACTATTCACATGTTCTGTTTATAAGGAGCAGACCACAGGTACTGCTCTACTGTAGGTAGGCCTGATGTGATTTTATGGAAAGAGTCTTCTAATATTTACAAAATGTGTATCTGTATTTGCCTTCAGAACTCCAACCAACCTTGATTTCACCAAGAGAACTGATTAAGAAGAGGTAAAATATTATACATGGTTACCTTGGGGGGGAAGGGAGCAAAAAAAAAAAAAAAAGCCCCATACTTTTGTTTATATCTGCCAAAGATATTCAGATTTCAAAATTAACAGACTTTGGAAATTTCCTTAATTCCCACATGGCTTTACCTGTATGCCCCTGAGATGCAAGACACGAAAGACAAAGGAAAACCCTAACTCTGCTCCTTGTGATTTTTGCCTTGTGTTAAAGGAAGCAGCAATAATAGCAAGCTGGCTCGTGTCTCTCAAGGTCCACAAAGATCTAGCCTGTGGCTCAGGGCAGGATTTTTTGATAACATTTCATTTTCATTTTGAGAGTACTGGGACATGACATGGGCCACACACTTCACAGGCTCGTGAAAACACCTTGCTCGTGTACTGCATTTCTGCAACGTGTGATGATCCTCGCTTACTTGTAATCTGGCCCCTACCTACTCAGAATAAGCTGGTTACTTCTGAACCTTTCCCAAGCCAAAGCTTTCTACAGGACTGTCCATCTTCATGCTGGACTGGAGGATTAGTGCTGTCACATACAGAAAAGGATTATGCCCAGAAGACTATTTTCCTGTCAGTTTGAAATTCAGTCTCCAGATATTTTGGCCAAAAGGCCGTGGCAAATATTTTTGTGCAATGCTCTGCTGTTTAGAATTTCTTTTTGTTCTCTGAAGATGGAAAAAGTGTTTTTATTCTTTATATCTTTCTGTGCTGTGCAAAATTAGCAAGGACATTAAAATTCCCTCAGTGGATTCAGTTTCTAAGTCACACAAACACTTCTGAACATCCTCTGCCATGGGGATGTTTTCAGAAGCTGATAAATTGAAAATAGTAGATTAAATTAAGATCTGAATCTTCAATAATTTCAACAACTCTAAACACAAGCCCCTGAAATAAAGAAGCTTCTTTAACATTAAAACTAACTCTTATCAGCATGAGCACTAACAAATTTAAATCCAAATTTACCATGAAAACATAGGAGACTCAAATTGAGGTATACAAAATGAGCATGTATTATTCTCCCTCTAGAAGATGTTCCCATTGACAACCCTTCCAGAGAGCACAGTGTTTGATCCTCCACCTGGATATACGCAGGCAGATCCCACTGCTAACAGGGAGCCCTGGGGCCAATCTATGCCTTCCTCTGGGCAGAAGTGTCTCTATCCATCTGAAGTCTTTTCCATGACAGAGATCTCCATGAGTTTGAAGCCTTCTCTGTGAATTAGATGGCACTTCACAAAGATGTTCCATCTACAACCTCCAAAGAGTAAACACAGGATTAATAACTTCAGCAAATGAGGAACGAGGTGTTAAGAGTGATTCAACAGGTGACACAGGTGACAACCATGTGTTTCTCTTGCCTTCAGCCTATAAGTGACAGGGAATCAATCTCTCACCTGTGGACCACATACAGCCCACAACATCTTTTCACAGAGTCTACAGGCACCTTACTTCTTTCTGCATTATTATGGGGTAGTAGCATAGTGCAGACAAAAGTCAGCAAAGCACATTTTCAAAGGCTGGTTTAGCCTTCTACTGAAATAATCATAGAATCATAGAATAGTTTGCATTGAAAGGGACCTTAAAGATCATCTAGTTCCAGCCTCCAAATTCCTGCTAATGCTCTACTTTGTGATAGTCCTCTAACATTTAGGGCTAATTAGTAACCCTTTCTACATGGAACCATTGCGTGAAATGCAATCACCAAATAATTATGCCAAGGAATAATCTGGCCAACTGGATCGGCCAGATAGAATCATAGAATCATCTAGGTTGGAAAGGGCCTTTGAGATCACTGAGTCCAACTGTAAAACTAACACTGCCAAGTCCACCCTTAAACCATGTCCCTAAGCACTGTGTCTACACATCTTTTAAATACCTCCAGGGATGGTGACTCAATCACTTCCCTGGGCAGCCTGTTCCAATGGTTAACAACCCTTTCTGTGAAGAAATTTTTCCTAATATCCAACCTAAACCTCCCCTGGCACAACTTGAAGGTGTTTCCTCTTGTCCTATCGCTTTTCACTTGGGAGAAGAGACCGACCCCCACCTCTCTATGCCCTCCTGTGAGGTAGCTGTAGAAGAGCGATAAGGTCTCCCCTCAGCCTCCTTTCTCGAGGCTGAACAACCTCAGTTCCCTCAGCGACTCCTCAAAAAGCTTTTGCTCTAGACCCCTCACCAGCTTCGCTACCCTTCTTTAGACAACGTAGATCTTGTTGTGCTTTATTCTTTTTAAACACACAAGCTTACAATATAATTGCCAGTTGCATTACTGGCTTTGCACCTTTCTGAGGAAAACCAGAAAGGAACCAGTATGTCAGGCTGCAAACCCATGGCGACAGAGCCTGAGGAGACACTATCAAGAAGCAAGGAGTCACACACACACACACACGCACACAGGCACAACAGAGCTGAGGAAGGATTTTTGATCTTCAGTCCAAGCTGGTCGATGGCCAAGAACACTCTGCTTTCCTAGAGGAGGTGATGAGTCTCCCCTCAATACAAAAAAAAACACCCTCACAATCCACCTGCAATCACAGTCTCTTGAAAAAGACAACACTCCACCCTCATTGCTCTCACTTTAATCCACACTCTTTGAAACCCCAGGACTACAGCATTTTCTTATTCATGGTGCCATTTGCCTTCTCAGCCTTTATTTCATCAGCCTGCACCACTTTCTAGCATTGAGTCCACACTCAGAGTCAAGGCAAAGACGTTGACATTATCCACATATATGTACAGAAAGCCTGAGACAGTGCCCAGAAGCAGCTAAATACCTCCGTTTATCTCAAACGATGTTGAATCCCCGACTCAACAGTCCAGAATCTCCATGGAATGGAAGCCCAGTCAACACCATTTTCCAGAAGGCTTTTACTTTGACTAATTATCTCCTAATTTTATTGATTTTACTCCTAAATAATCCCTCTCTGGGGAAAATAAGATATTTCTGCTGCTTCCTCCCAAAAGCAAGCTTCTCTGTGTAGCAGAAAGCTCCTCAGGAAAATCTTCTTGCTTTATCACTATTTCTGCAGATTTCTGGAATGGAATAGTAGCAGACATGGAGCCATGGGCTAAAAGAGTGCTACGACATGCCAGAAACACCAGATACCTTTTCCTGATGCTTTGCTAAATTTCTTGTTGACCTTAAAGCCAAAGTTTTGCCCCAGAAAATCACTGAGGTCACTGAAACACAGGTATCATCTTCATAGGCCCTGTTCTAAGTCAGTGGCAACAGCTGGACTCTCCAAAACAATGTTCTATCCTCAGAATCATTAAAAGTTTTAAATCAGTTTTCCAAATTTTAAAATATTTATTTTCCAAAAGACTCGTCTTTAAAAAATCTTTGACTCAGAGAATGTGGAAAGCGCATCAGGACAGTATATGTTAGTCTGAAGAACTGAATCAAACCAAATGGAAGGCATGGCGAGAAAAACAAAATAAAGCAAAACCTCCGAACTCTGAACAAATTGGATTTTGCAGCACATATTCAGGATTTTTTTGCTGAGATGTCACTACTTTCTACCTCTTTGGAGTCAGTAAGTCTTTTGCACAGGTCAGAATCAGGCTCAATTCCACTGAGCTGAGCTTTTACACAGTTACTGAAATGATTAGTTAAACACTGCCTATGATCTTGAGTATATTTATAAAAGCCAGTCATTAGCTGTCTTTAAGGTGACTTCAGACTGGGGATACAAAGTCTGAGACTGCATTCACAGACCTAGAATCAGTTCAGTCTTGAACATGGAGAGGCCATTTCGTTTAGGTCTTAACACTGGCCTAACTTCATTGTTTCTGAAATCAATGGGAGCATCATGGAGAGCTAAAATGTTCCTGGTTGCTGTCAACATGAGGAGCCTTCGGGAAAACATTCAAGGAATAGTTCTACAGCCTTTTATAGGTAGATATAAGCTTACTCTGCCTATGGTACAAGCTGACCCTTGGATGTATTAACTCAGTGCAAAGTCAGTATATGCAGACTCTCAGATGACAACTCAGATTCAGAAACATGATGACTACAGCTACAGGGCTTCCCATTTGCTAACTGTACAGTCAGAGCAAGCTTACACTTGTCTGGAAATGCTACTGGGACTGCTTCAAGAGAGGATGCAGTTACACCTGAAAAACTATACAATTGCACCTGCAAACCTTGGATAACTTTTTTCTTTCTCCTCTAAAACATAGCTATAGTGGCAGAAATGCAATTCTGATTTGTCACAGTAAAGGCACTGGCGACCCTACAAGTTATGCTAGAAGACCTCATGAATCAGGTATTAGTCCTGCAAAATGCATGTGTTTATGCACCATGAGTGTTTACAGCAATCCAAATAGCAATTTCAGTGTGTTTGTGGAACATCTGTGCTTCAGAATTCAGGAGAAAAGGGTTTGTCTCTATGCCATGTACAGCCATTTCTTTCCTTTATTTTTTTTGTTGCTGTCTATGATAATCTTCATGAAAGATGATAAAATATTCTTATTTTTATCATAAGCAAGCAACAGAAAATCAAGTCCACCATTTTACTAACTAGGACAATAAGAAAAGAACAAAACTTAAAGACCGAGAACACATAAGGCTGAACTTCACCAAAACCCAACTAATTTGGTTTAGTGCAAAATTTTCTGGTGCAAAAATAAAAATACATCTGTATTAAATATTTAGGAGTTAGCAGGCCTAAGCAGGATTAAAGGCAAAGAAGAATCCATAGACAACTTTAAAAAAAAAAAACAAAAACAACCCACAACATAAAATCTAACTCATTTAACATGCTCTTGGTCCCAACTGGGCTGTTTCTTTCATCAACAATTCAGCCTGAACCCAATACCTGCATGTGAGCCCTTGGTTAAGGTCAAATACCTATATTACACTGCCCTTCAAGCAATATTGAATCGGTAAAGTATCTTTTCAGCTACAGTTATATTAGATATAGCTATTGACTTCCTTCTTTTTTATTGCGCTATAAAACATGCTGTAGTGAAAATAAAGGTTTACTTTGCAACAGAGAATTCACAGACATCTATTACTGCTGACTCTTCAAATCCTTGGACATGTGTCTTGCTGCCTGTGTTGATTGAGACATTCTGAAAACCAATTAACTGTCCTTCAACCAGCCCCTGACTTGTATAATTAGTGCAGTGTATTTCATGTATCTGTGTACAGTAGATGCTGAAATAGGTGTCTGTATCCCTTTGTGTATAACCAAACCATTAATAAAAGGTTAGGTTTCTTTCTTTCCTGTTTTCAGAAAACAGGCAGAAAGCTGCCATCCTCACAGAGGCTTCAGGAGTTGGCTGCGTCCTTTTGATTTTAAAGATAAGTGTCTCATCTTGATTCATCCCGCTCTAACAACTGAAGATCCAAGTGTTCTTTTGCCAAATACTGAGGTAGCTTTGAGACTAATGTAGCATCAGGAACAAGCAATTATATTCACTTTTATAAGCCTCAGGTGGAAGGTCTGACAAAAGAAAAGGTCTATGATCCTCAAGCAAATAATCAGTGTCAAAAACAGGTTCAGATTTTAAAATTCCAGCATGTTCCTAAAGTGCTCTACAAAAGAAATCATCTAAGACTATTTCAGAGTGATATTTTTCAGACATCTGAAAGGTGCCTAAACTGCAGAAAGATCCCTTTTACACGCAACTATCTCATCTCTGCTTTTGATATCCCAATACCATGATGCAAACTGCTTTGTGAAAATCTCTGGCCAAATTCAAAACAAAATCACCATTAATAAAAAATAACATTACTACTAAGGGGATATACAAGGAAGAAAGATGTTCCATTGTATTCACCCTCTGACAATATTCAAACACAGGCAGGTCAGAGAAGACTCTGTTTTCTTTACAGATATTATGCTTGCCTGGGTGCTACAGATCCAGGCAAAATCTCAGATTGCTGTGAAAATACAGATTTATAATATGTGTGTACCTGGATCACAAATGGCTTTCATTGCCTGCCTATCATGGAGGAACCTACAGGCCTGATGACCGAGACGTATCACAAAAGCACATATTGATGCTTCCTATCAGGGAAGGAATAATCAGATTTGCTTCTCTGCTGAGTGATAACTGGTGAGGTCTATCCACAAAATACAAAGAGTCTCCCAGTGTTCTTGTTATCCCCTACAATCACTGAAGACCCAGGAACATTGGTACAAAGATCCAGACTTAATTGCAAAACACCCCCTAATAACAGTCAAGGAAACAACATAGGAAGTGGGAAACGTGAAACATGCTTTTAGTGTATCCCTAGGGCAGAGGAGCAGAAGGTAATGTAGCTATTTTAGACCTAAAGATTCACCAAGAGATGGGCCTGTCTGGTCTCCAGCGAAGTCAACGTAAGAACTCATCAAGAGGACACTGGTGTAAAGGTGTCCAGGTTGGGTAGGTGATTAAATCTTTACACACTTCTGATGCTTTACTGAAGAGTTCTCCTTCATTTAGAAGCAGGTCAAGTAGATGTGAAGAACTAGGCTGTGGCCTCGTCCTTTGTAGTAAATCTAGCAATCATGAAGCAGCGCTGAATTGAGGTCTCCGAAAACCGATGTCTTTTGCTTACAGCACAGCTGCGGAAGGTTCAGTAGCAATGGGGGCTCCTGGGTCACCTCTCTTGGGGCAGCAGACCTCACACTCTACCCATGTTTATGAAGGCAGTAATTGAAAACCGAGCAAAAGCAGAGACAGACTGTGGTATTGTACAAACATTGCAGACAAGCAATCCCCAAGAGCCCACAGTCTAACTGTTTAGACAACCCAGATGCAGGGGTAGGGGTAAGACAGACAAGCAGAGCAAATGGCATAAAAGGAGCAAATGGCTGCTATTAGTTCCACAGTTAGTTCCCAAGCTTAAGTATTTTTATCCCTTTCATTGAGGATGGGAGGATGTCCAAAGAAATAATTGAAAAGGAAGAGAAGATGTTGACATGGAGGAAGGCTTGGAAGAAATTTGATGCTGGAACACTTAACCCAGGCTGTGGCTATCGCTTCGTGTTATGGCCAAGCTCATCAGGAATCACAGCAAACACCACTGCAGTTCACAACAGCCCCAGAAACTGCAGTCTGGGCAGGGTGGGAGGAGATAAGAGTGGGACATTTGCAGTAAGAGCTAAAGACATGCAGGGTCCAGATCTCATCCTTTTCAAGAACGTGTGAGAAAATCAGGCAAGTTCACCCATTTCTTATTCTGTCCTCTGGACTGTCTGTTTGAATTCAGATAGGCACTTCTCTAGAATCATAGAATCATAGAACAGTTAGAGTTGAAAGGAACCTTAAAGATCATCTTGTTGCAACCCCCCTGCCGTGGGCAAGGACACCTTCCACTAGACCAGGTTGCTCCAAGCCCCATCCAACCTGGCTTTGAATATTTCCAGGGATGGGGCTTCCACAACTTCCCTGGGCAACCTGTTCCAGTATCTCACCACCCTCAGAATAAAGAATTTCTTCCTGATATCTAATCTAAATCTACCCTCTTTGAGTTTAAAACCTTTACCCCTCATCCTATCACTACACTCCCTGACAAAGAGTCCCTCCCCAACTTTTTTGTAGGCCTCCTTTCAGATACTGGAAGGCTGCGATAAGGTCTCCCTGGAGCCTTCTCTTCTCCAGGCTGAACAACTCCAACTCTCTCAGCCTCTCCTCATAGGAGAAGTGCTCTAATCCTCTGATCATCTTTGTGTACCTCCTCTGGACCTGCTCCAACAGGTCCATGTCTTTCCTGTGCTGAGGGCTCCAGAGCTGGACACAGTACTCCAGGTGGGCTCTCAGCAGAGCAGAGTAGATGGGAGAATCACTTCCCTCGCCACGCTGGCCATGCTTCTTTTGATGCAGCGCAGGATGCTGTTGGCTTTCTGGGCTGCGAGTGCACGTTGCCAGCTAATGTTGAGCTTCTCATCAACTAACACCCCCAAGTCCTTCTCCTCATGGCTGCTGTCCATCCATTCTCCACCCAGCCTGTATTTGTGCATGGCATTGCCCTGACCCACATGCAGGACCCTGCACTTGGCCTTGTTGAACCTCCTGAGGTTGGCACAGGCCCACCTCTCAAGCCTGTCCAGGTCCCTCTGGATGGCATCCCTTCACTCCAGTGTGTCAACCGCACCACACAGCTTGGTGTCATCCACAAACTTGCTGAGGGTGCACTCTTCTGCTTATGTGTATGCATGCCGGTACACACAGCAATTCTTCCAGTATTGCAGAATTTATGTAATTTAGCCATATATCAAGTGTTAATTTACAGTAAACCATTGAAGCTAAAGCAGGCTGGGTAAGTAATCTTTCAAATACTGTCATTCAGATACCAAGGTGGCTGGGACTAGAGAGCATCCTGGCCCTGATGGGACCCAGGTATAGGAGGTACTACTGCATACGCCCAAGTAATCCCTCCACCATTACAGTGGGCCATGCACTCGGGTGCAAACACTTGCCTACTGGATTGTGCTCCAGAGAGGCAATGAGTGTGTGAGAGGGGAACCAGTACTGCGAAACAGCCTGAAACCAGGCTGCCATTTGTGTTTTGAGACAGCTTTGAGAACCTTATTGTACGGAGAAATTGTAGCCTGGTGAAACAAAAAACAGTGAGGAGAGAGGAATGCCAAATATGCCACATATTATGATCCTTCCACAGCTAAGTTTGCCATTTGAGTCTGTCACAATTTGCATCTACATTTGCATTTTAATTGTTCTGTGAAAGCCTTTGCATTGGAACAAATCCAGAAGGAACATGCATGAAACATGCATCCACACACGGATGCAGGTCTTGGGTGGATGCCTAATCTTCTCCAATGGGAAGAGCTTGCTGTAGGCAGTCTCTGAAGATGAAACTATCTCTTTCTCCACTCACCTCAGATGAGTCAAGAGGGCCCTTGTGGTAGGAACTGCAGATGAGCACTCACCTGCTGAGGAAACCAAACAACGTATATCTATCAAAGTTATCTAAACAGGGATTTAGGGGGGCTAATTCAGGTATCCACCTTTAAAAGTACATAATTATGTATTTCCAGTTGAACCACAGCAATGCCAAAAGGCCTGAGTGTAGATCAGCAACCTCTCTTGCCAAGTGCTGTGCTAACAGGAGAGTCAGGTCTTGCCCCAAACAGTTTACAAGACAGGCAAAGGAAATAATCACCGTCTTGTTTTTCTGGCATGAAACTGAGGCCCAAGGCCTAACAGAAGAGCTGACAATTGAAACAAGATCACTCATTAAAAATAAATACAAGGCCAACAGCTTAAATCAAGGCACTCTTCTACACTGAACATGGACTCACTGATTATCAGCCTGAGCAACCCCCTGAAAGCTCAAATTCATGTTAGGCTGAAGCCTGGACTTCTATTCCTCAACCAAAGAAGTTGCATCCAATGTAGTTTATGTGGGAGATTTATCAGACCGGAGGCTCTTGCTTTCTCTCAGCATATTCATAAGAGCACATTCCTTTGCCTCTGTGCCGAGAGCCATCCTCTCCACAAGAAGGGCATTTGTTCATTGACACCAACCATAAAAACTGCTATGATTAAGAGAAGTTTTTGCAAAATGAAGTGCTTTGGGACTTACAGCCTTGTTGCAGTGTTCAGTCCTGGGCTATGACACTGCGGGGACAGCCACACCATCAGGACAGCATCCTGGCGACTGGTTTTGCCTCACAAGCCCGACCACAGTGGCAGTAAGCCAACCTGCATCCACTCTACTCAATAGAAATTACATCTAGCCTGAGCATGGAAGGATCAAGAATGATGGAAGATAATGATTTTTGCTTCAGTGAAACAGCGTTGACTTGCAGTTTGCTTAGTGCGTATGAATTTAATTGCTGTCAAACACAAAGGGATGTTTTACTAAGTCATAAACAGATAAGAAACTCTGACTTACAGCCTCCTAATTCTCACACAGCAAAACAGTTTAAGGGGGGTTCTTCAACAAAAAAAAAAAAAAAAGAGGAGCCCCTGATCTTTAGGTATTCCTATCCACCAAGACTATCTTTGATATGGCCAAGCATTAATTCCTGGGACTTTATAAGCTTCATTCATAACCCAGGTTTGTGCAATGATCCCAATAAAGAGAAAAATTTTTATAAAAAGATAATAACTTCATTTAAAAAAAAAATCAAAGGGGGGTGGGTTTGCTTTTTTACTCAGATTCCTTGCTGAAGTGGGTGAGAAGTAATCAGACAAATGGTTAAACCAGCAAAACCAAATCAGAGACAACCTTCCCAAAGAGCAGGGTGGGAAGGCCCAGCAGGGAGATAGCTTCATTTGGCTCAACACTTTTCAGAGCAGTTCATCTGATCATGCCCTCAGCAAAAGAAGTGGGAGGGAATTTTTTTTTTTTTAAGTGCCTGTGGGACCTATTTGGGAGCTTGTATTCTTAACATACTTGAAAAACATTTGGGTCTTTAAAATACCACCCAGCCAGACTGAAAAAGTCAAAATCAGCTAACTGTGGAGAGAGAACAGTAACACCCACATTAATAAGGCTATTACTTTCCTTTAGGAAGAGAAGGGAAAAGTGGGACGGGGGAGGGAAATTTGTGGAAAAGTCAGTTTTTATAACTCAGGGCTACATCATCAGATAGGCAGAACTGCAGACACCCAGCATCAACTTAACTCTGCTCCTTTGTGTATTTCTAAGTAAGTTATCTCTTTCTAGCCCTGTTAATTAGTACCAATCAGTTACTTAGCAGAAAGCTACCTCTATTTCTATTGCATATACCTCACTTTCACAGCAGGAGGTAAAGGGTTAAATGATATAGGACACAGTTTCCTTTTTTATATGATAACTAAGAGCTGCAATATAATTGCCTGATTTGCTCTATTTCATTAAGGCTCCTTTTCCTTCTACTTCAAAAGGTTAATGCCACTCATATTTCCTTTTTTTATTGTCTGGCTTCACATAATGCCATGGGACAAGACAAAATAAGCGGTTGCCTCAACAAACTATAATTCATCCCAGCAGAACAACGACCAGCTGTAATTCAGTCTATTTTTAAATCCAACACGTAATGAAAATCACTAAAAATAATACATTTCCCAGAGCCAAGACAATAGACCTAAAATGTGTAATAATTAGCGCTCTGGCCCAAGCGCTTCAGGCTCTAAACTGTTTTATGACTGCGAGATCTGTTCTTAGCAATCAGGCAGTCCATTGGTACCCACTTAACATCTTTATTATTAACATGTGTTTCTTGTACCATCTATGTTTAACCACAAGCTAAAAGTGCCTTATGCCCGCTTAGCAAAAAATCTGTGCCTCTCAACTTGCTCCACACCACTTCAGGACAGTCAGAGGTAACATAAATGAATTCATTGTCTAAAAAGGGAAAGCCCAGCAAAAAAAAAAAAAAAAAAAAAAAAAGACAAGGAAACCGCCTTGGCATGGTTTGACACATAACCATATTTATGCACCAAAGAAAGGCTGTAGATCAAAAAATGTCTTAAAAACATCCACCTTGGCCATCTGCCTCCCCTCACCGGTATGAAGTGGCACACAGCGATTGATCTCCGCTCCTTCTCCTTTACAGCAACATTTAGTGATCTTCAGCAAGACCCTCTGCACTGCGTAAGTTCAAAGAGTGTGTTAGGGCATAATGAAAACACAAAAAACATGCTGAATGATCCCTGACAGCCTGCCAAAAAAACCTGCTACTGCAGCAGTGCTTTTTCATAATCTGCATATGCTTTTTCCTTTAATTATTAGCTCACACAATGATCTGATACCTGCCAAATTTTTCAGTACCCACAGTTTTGCATCTTCAGAAATGGCTCTTTGGGGCTGAATGCATCATTTGGAATCAGACATGCTCTAAAATAAAGCAGACATTTTTCCTAGGGCATTTAAGTGAGTTTCAATGCTACTGCAATCAGCTGGGTCTGAAATTCATTCAGACCTTTGCTTTGATGGGCAAACAGGATGATTTCTTTTCCAACCTCTTAGCTTAATTGAGTTAGCATGAAAGGATTGAAAAGCCCTGACATAGGCTTAAAACTGAGCTAGTTAACATGCTTCGTCACTCTAGCCTGGCTATTCTTTGTAGCCTAGTGCTGCCGAGAGTCCCCAGCCCAAGCTCCTGTGAGCTCAATGCTGTACACAGTACAGAGGGGAAGGTCCCTGCCTCAGACTAGCAAATCTTGATGAGGAATTTCAGTTGCATTGAAAAAACCTACACTATTTGATGTTTCAGGGTTATTTTTGCCTGTCGGGATCTGGCTGGGGGCTGGGAGCCTCCATGACATTTTATGTTCCATCAACCTCTTCTCCTTGACTCGGTGGTGCACAGCCCCAAACCAAGGCTAAGCACTTCCCTCTCACACCACCACCACTACCATAAAATTAACATGGGCATTTTCTACCTCCTTTCACTCAGATGAAACTCCCATCAGCTTACGTGGTGGGTTTAGATGAGTGAAGAGCTCCGAGAATCCGCACCGACAATCTGAATGTATTTGTTTAGGGTGGGAGCAAGAAGAGCAGCACGACCAATTACAATGCAGGTGGGACTGTCTGCATGCAAAATGCTCACTGAGGTGGAGCCTTGTGTGTGTAAGATGATTAGCATCAAGTCTGTTTAGAGAATAAGCTAGAATAATAAGAGCAAGGCAGAAATCAATGCGATTTCCTTTCAGCGCATCATGCCAACAACGTTCATTTTAGCCCATTAGTTTATACCTCCCACCACACAGTGTTTTGGTTTGGTTGTTCCGTCTTATATCTGGCATGGACACCACCATTACTGCCCCACTTTCATAGAATCACAGAATGGTTTAGGTTGGAGGGGACATTAAAGATCATCTAGTTCCAACCTCCCTGCCATGGGCAGGGACATCTCCTACTAGACCAAGTTTCTCAAAGCCTCATCCAACCTGGCCTCGAACACTTCTAGGGACTCCACAACTTCCCTGGACAACCTGTTTTAGCCCTCACTCCTCCCTAGTGAAGAAGCAAAGCACAACTATTGCTTCCTGAAAGTACAACTACTGGCATCCTCAGGCATACAGATACGAAGCCCAGGAGTTCAAATGCTCCTAAATGCTGAGCTCCCAACTGTTAGCGTAAGGAGAGTCAGCCTTCTTAATCTTTATGAGGATCTGGACTTGCACCGTGCTCCCGAGGGATTTCTGCAGCAGGCCAGGACATAGAACCTGCCTCTGCTGAGCCCAGCCAGCCCTCCAGCTACAGCCCAGCCGCATATTTGGAAGCCTACATTTGCACAGAGGTGTCTAGGCAGCTTAGGAGTAATTTGTGTCCAAGTTATTGCAAAACATCCCTGGAGCTTCACACAAGCGAAATAAACTTTCTGCCTTATCTGAGCTTGACTGCAGCTGTTCGGTTTTAATGTCCAGTCTTTAGGCATCAGCTGAATTCACAACCGTTTCCGACACACTGTCTGTCACCAAATCCTGACGTTAAGGCTGTGGCCATGTTCAGACCTCCTAACCACTACATGGAAGCTTTGTCATGTCAGCCCTCAGAGGCCATTGAGCCAGTCTGCATGTCCAGAGTCTAAGACTGAAACGAATTCCCTTCTCCTCACATGTCCTCTGCTGCATCCATGTGAGCTGAGAAACATGAGGAGTTAGCTCATGCCAATCTCAGCTCTCCCACTCCTGACTTCTTCCCACCTGCATCCTGCCTCCTGCCTGTCCTCAGAGCCAGCTGTGGAAACAGAGAGGAGGCTCGGTTCCTACAGAAGGGACCAGCTGCTGGTCTGGGAAGTGCGACATGGGTGTCCCTGCTGCAGCGTCACCAGTACAACACAGAGGATGGGCAGCTCGGGTGGCTCTGGTTGGGTAAGGCTCACCTTCAAGGTGAATAGAAATAGGTCAGCTTGCCCTCAATATACAGCAAAAAGCTCTGAGGGCCTCACTGAACAGTGAGGGTAAAGAGCACCCAAGGAGGACAGGGCAAAGTGCTGAGCAGCTGGTCATTACAGGAGCACAGATGACCTTGAACACACAGCAAGGCAGGTCCCAGGGAAGAAATAGTTAGAGGCTGTTACTGATGCGAAGTGGATGAACTGAAACTATTGAAGCAATTCCAGAGGTTGTTAATCCAAAATGACATTGAAAATGTTGCCCTCAACCCAAAACTGACCTACAGACGGCTTGGTCAGAAATACACTAATTCTTGGTCCACCTATGCATGGATATGAGCTTTCTAGAAAAGGAAAAAAGGCTTATAGTAGATATTGCTTCCATGATAATGGCAAATTGACTTGTATTTGAACAGATGTGGTATCAAATGATACACTATCAAGGTCCCCTGCTTGAGCTGGACCTTTGGGATTGACACAGGAACTTTACTGGATACGATTTGTGGACTGACATTAAAAATTACAGTATAAGAGTCTGTATTTTTCTAGGTGTGAGCAGGGCCACTCCAGCACACAGTAAAAGGGTTTTTGGCATTTAGATCAGATTTACAGTCATTAAGACTTTGTACTTTGGGTTCTCCCTACAGTAAACCTCAGCTTGACAAAAAAGGATTTTGAAATCAGTTAGTGCCAAGACAATGATTTCCTCTCTGTGGAGCTGCATAAACAAGAAGATGTATGAAATGGTGAAGCAAAGTTTGGGTGCCTTGAGACTGTCTAAGTATTGCTAATTGATTGTTTTTAACCTTTCAAGTTTTTATGTTTGTCCAGCAATAAATAGTCCCTTTTCAATATTTTTGGCTTTTACGTCAAAATGCCAAGTAAACATTCTTTCTTGATAGAATACATTTAGATATGAACATAGATTATTCTGCTCTTTTGCTATTTGCCTTTGAGGATCTGTAGTCTTAAGAAAATAATCCTCTCTATACTTGAATCTCAGACCTGTTTTTTCTCCTGTGAACAGAAAGAACTTGTTTGCAGTTTGGCTAAGCAGTTAATTGAGCACTGAAAGAGAAAAGACAAAGAAGAACAAGGTGAAAAACTAAAAAGATGCAGTAAACATAACTCCCCTCTTCTGACATCCCATAACTAATATTTCAACAGCAATGAAAAACAGAAGTGATGCAATTTCCAGGAAATCCGTCCGGGAAGCTGGAAAACAAGACTAATTTCCTGTGCAGCCTTGGCCAGTTATTTAGGGCCATGTTCAGGCCACCAACCAGAAGAGACTAAAATTAGGCATCATGAATCCTATGACGTTCAAACAGCTCAGGCCACCTGTTGTGTACCAAAGACTCCCAAAATGATGAATGGAGAGAAGCAGTCACATCACATAGGTTATCCAACTGTACCCACTTGAGAGCAACAGGGTGTGCACCCACCTTGGATGTTGTGATGTCTCCTAGTGACTCCATGCAGGAGCTGAGATGTAGCAATGAGAATGTGACACCTTTCCTTCAACACAGCCAAAACACCTTTTCCTATCTCACTTAGGCGTTATAAAGATTAAAGTTCTGGTGGTGTGGTGCCTGGGTGTCAGTGACAAAGGTCAGGTAAACACTTGGGAGGCATGGGCTGTAAGTTGAGGTGGTATCTTTCATTAGACCAACTGCTAGAGATAAGTACCTGTACAGATAGCAGGCCATGGGACCATAAATATCTCACAGCCTCCAGTACTCAGCTTGCTTTCACTCTCAGGGATGGAATCTCAGAGCCCAACGGACAGTGAGAAAGTCGTAAACAAAAGAAAATTTATATTTTGCCACACAATATCCGTCTTATGGTCTTTGCTCCTTGTGAGAACAACCAGCATTGGATGCTTAAGAATTTTGCTAAAAATGCCAGTAGAAGGTAGGATTGTCACCTTGTATGGCTAAAAAGGCACTCTGTGCTTTTAGTTTTCCTGTTCTTAAGTGTTTCTTACTCTCAACCGCTATAGGAAAGGCGACAAGAGGAGGAGTGTATTCCATTAGCTCCAGCACTGGACCTCTCCACAGAGCTCACAGCATGGTGCTGGATCACACTGCTTGTTAGCTGGGTCATTTGTTTACTAATAGTCGCACACTCTTTAAGTCCTAGACTGCTTGTTAACTGTGTGCAGCAGCAATAAAGAGTTCCAGTCTGCACTAAATCAACTCTATTTAAATGGTATTTTTGGTGCTGCAGAGCCAGGGCGATTGTCTGCATAATACTCAGCTCCCTCCTAAGCCCTTTACCTTTCTCTCCAAATTACGTGTCTGAGGAGAACTGCTCAGCCAGCTTTCTTTGCATGGCCCTTGAGGAGCAGCAGTAAATCTGGGATAAAACACACCCACTGACTGTAGAGGTTTGCTTCATTTTATCCCATGTGCTCCTTTCCCACACAGGCTGTAATAACCAAGGCTGCCTCCTTGAGTGTGATACGGCTGGTGTGTCAGGTGGAAATATTAGCCAGGGGAAAGCCCCAGGGAAGTATTAACCCACCCTTCCTCTGACCCAGCCGCGCTGGCTGGTGCCTGCAAGCTCCGTGTTACGTGTCAGTGACAGCAACCTCCTTCCCCCATCAGCCACACCATTCCTGTTCCTTACCCTGACTTTTGCTGAGCACCTATCTGCACATGTTTCCTTCCTCGTGCTTTTTCTGTGATAGTGCCTTTCTCTTAAGCTTTCAGCTGAAACCTTGTGCCTCTCTCAGGGTCAAGATGATGTTGGCATCATGCATGATTTTGTCTGGCTGGAAAACCTGAGATGCCCACCATCCCTCAAACTCCTTCTTGTGTCAGGCACTGTAATAGGACCTGAGTCCTTGCCCTGATGGGGAGTCTGTCTGAATGCACAAGATAGGCAGAGAGATAAACATAACAAAGTAAAATCAGTGTTCCTGACTTTCACAGCAAGGCAATGGCTAAACCAGCAACAGGGCCAGTCTCCTCCTTCTCAGACTAACGCCTGACCCCTGGACCAACCAACAACAGGTCATAACGTAACATGGGGAAGCTCCTTTGGATTCCAAATTAGCCCTGTAAGAATGACTTGACAAGCTCTACCAAATACCAACAAAAGACACTTTTATGGAGGCATTTGTTTACTTCAATCGAGCAAGCAGTTTAATTAGATTTTCCTCACACATCAGATAAATAGCATTTTGCTCTGTCCTGTTCTGTACCTTGCGAATGATTCTTAGATGCGGTTTCCCCAAAGTCATTCCTTAAATTGGAATGATTAACCACAGCCAGGGTATTTTTGATGGTGTGCTAAATGTCAAACAAAAGCAAAAATAAAATTAAAATTATAATGTCATTTTGTGCTGGCTCCAAATGCAACCAGTTGGAATAATCTCAACGCCCGTGAATGTGCCCATTTTTCTCTTCGGTTAGTCAAAGCAGATGTCTTTATCTGCTTTACTTATAAACACAGAAGCAGAGGGTCCTTGGCTGCGCTGTAAGCCATGGCTCCTGAAGCCTGCAACCTCTCCCATCGTGAGCTGTGGAGCACGGTACTGTAAGTCCCTCAGGATATATCACCGATCAGAAAGATCAAATTGTACGTAGCAGAACAAAATGAAAGAGATGTATTTTACTTCAAGAGCAGCCCTGGCTTCCCACACTTCCTCCCTTTGTGCCTCATTCAGCCTTGGGGAGAAAGGAATTAGGAAGCTAGTAGAGCAATTGCTGAGAGATAAAAGCACTGAGGCCAAAAATTAGGGAAAGATTCAGACCTATGGAGATGCCAAGTTTTTCCCCTTCATTGAATCAGCCCCTTCAGGATCACTTATAAGAACAGGAAATCTCTGTTTGCATCTGCCACTTCATGGCACCAGGAGGGAGAGGGGCAGTGTCTGGTTTCCATGCGATGCACTCCGCGCTGCACAGCAATATCACATCCCACGCACGAGCAGCAGGGCTGGTATGACAGCACGTGCAGATGAAGGAGAGGACATCTCTGGGGCAGCTTGGGTACCCAGCAGCTTAATTTGCCCTCTTTACCTACACGATTCAAGGAAGTAGGAGCAGTGTTTGACCAATCACCCTTTTCCTCCATCCATGTGAATTTGGACGCAGTCTTCTGGCAGTAATGTAAGTTAAGCAGCAGCTCTCCAACCAAGCAGAATCCATGGAAAATGTTCTGTTAGTGCTGGCTTTTCTGGAAGCTGGCTTTTGATAATTCCCACAACCCAAAAATTTAAATGACAAATTACTTCTTTTACGTCAACCTCCTCACATTCAATGGTGCTACTTGGCTATGCAAAGCAGAGACAGATTTTTTTGCTATCTTGCCAGTGAAAATTAACACCTAGCCTGGCATTGAGAAAGTTCAGCTGAGGATTTTAGGAATCAGATCAGTTGTCAGTGACTGGAAAGCTGTGAAAAGCAATAAAAAAACCCCCATATGTGGCAGCAGCATGCAAACAGTACCCATAACATCATTGGAAACAAAGCATTTTTATCAACTGTTAAGTTGCAAGACTCAGAGGAGAACTTCTGACCTCCTCTACTTTTTATGTTATAATAATACTGTAAGATAATAACTTACAGCAATGATTTGGGGCTGTTTACCGCATTCAAAAAGGTGGGACAAAATAGTATCTCAGCAAAAAAGGTGCACAGTAATCTTGACTTAGTTGTTTCTGAAAGTTTCTGCAATTTTAGCTGCTCCAAGCTATATTCCAAGACATATGTTTTAGTCTTTAGCTAAGCCAGTTCTGTATGGAGAGTTAAGTTGGGGAACCAAAAAACCAACACACATAGTCTGGGACAAAACACCCCTTTTTATGTTTCTTGAACTAATTAACTGCCAGAGGAAATCAGCTGGCACTTGATATATTCTGCAGCTAAGAACAATCTTGGAATAGCCAATACAGAAGACATCTGAAGAAGAGTTTGTGTGCCTGGAACTTTATTTGAGATACAGTTTCCCAAATATATCAGTTGGTGTAATAAGGACAGTGCTTCCCCTTACAGGCTTTCTCCCATATGCTTGGCCCATCATAAGTACAACCAACATTTCTATTGCAATAAGAGAGATAACTCTGACTCTTAGAACTGACATTTAACATTTTGAATGCTGAGTAGGGCTTTTAGTCAGCAAAAGTCACACTTGTCTTTTGAACCCATTCAAATTTGTATTCTTTCATTTTAAACAAATTTATTCTTCCTATCAACTGCTTGCTATTCAAAGGCAGTTTAAGGGAGGACATTCCAAGACAGGTCAGGGTCTGAACTTTTCCAGTGACATTTAAATCCAAACCATAAAATTATGGCCATTTTTCAGAAGCTCTCAACAACTCAGGTCACATTTTTCTCAGTACCTATTGCATCATTTTGTTATTTAAAATACAAATGATTCCTCGTTTTATGAATCAGTAGCCCAGTGACATACATCGCTTCACTGATGAAATGAGAATTTTCCAGTACCACACTGACAGCAGGCACACAGTAATCTGTCATGGAAGCTGCAGAAGAAAGAACTCTGTCCAAAAAGCATGGATGTGTAGCCATCATCTTGTGTCAGTAAAACAAGTCGGTTTTACTACATGGGATAGCCCTGAGCTCCTACAGTATCCCTTAGACTGCAGTCAGAACTGTCAGCGTTTCACCTTTCTAAAAGTTCCCATCACTATGTCATTTAAACACTAGAAGCAATATTGATGCTAGAGAACAATGGACCTACATACAAAATAAGGCATATTGCATGAAAAAATATCGACTAGTCGTACATCTCAAAGGTTTCAAAATTATTAGTTTCAATGAAAAAAAGATCCCTTTCAAGACAGCTCAGTGAAGAATTCAGCTCAATATGCAGCTACAAAAAAAAAAGAAAGAAAAAAAAAAAAGTTGACTAGACATTGCCAGCATGTGGAACAGCATAAAAAGTAGTGTAAGACACACAATGCATAATAAGCCAATTGCATAGCTATTCCTGGAATAGGGTATGCAGTGTTTGTTACAGCACTTCAAAAGGGAATTCTGGAATTGTAGGGATCAAAGGAGGATAACAAAATACAGATTTGATAAAGACAGGGATTGCTTATCTTTAGGAGGGTAAATCAGAGGGGGACATGAGAAAAGTACAGAGAAATGGTCTAGAGAAAGTAGAACAAGATTTTCTGTTTTTTTCCCAGGGCTACTTTTGTGCTAGAACAGTTCAGAAAAGTGGCCCAGTATCTGCTCCAGCCCTGAAATGAGCTATGGCTTTCTAGTTCATATGCTATTGGCCTGTAACAATATGTGTGTATATCCATCTACCACAGAAATGAAAGAAAATTCAAAGACAGAAGATATTCTTTAATGAATAAGAACACTCAAAATCATAAAAACCAGCACAGAATTGATCTGGGAGTATATAAGAACCTCTGCTCCAAGCTTCCAGCCAACCTCTCTTTGCAAGGCATCAGGGTGAAGAATGATATGATGGAAGATTACTCTGTGACCTGCATCCTGGGTAGATATCGTGTGTGAGCATCCTTCCTGTATCCATTATCTTGCCGAAGCGCAGAACTGCAAGGTGCATCTCCATGGCTGCTGAGGTGAGCGCGGATTCTCTCCTTGCTCAAGAGCATCCTTCCTCAGAGCTGGGTATTCAATCACACAGGTGAGCATGAGTTCACCTTTCCAGGAACTGACTTCATGGTTCAAAAAAAAAAAAAAACCAAAACCCTACACCTCTCAGGTGGGGAAAGCCTCCACAAGTTTCCCTTTTGGTTGGGCAGAAAGGAGAGGTTCCTCAGGGAGCAGCGCAGAGCAAAAGCTTAACTCCAGAGCTTTGAATTGCTCCCTGAATGAGGTTCTCCATTAATTACAGAGGCATCCTAAGGAGACTGACCTGGGAAGCTGGATGCTAAGAGGGCAGTGAGAATCCCTTCAGTGTCTGTGCACTATGACTGTGCTTAGGGTTATTATTTTTTGAATAGGTTTCTTAAAGCATTTGTACCAAGTTCTAGTCACCTTTGTACCTGAAATTGGGAATTCAATCTGCAAGTTGATAACAACTTTGAAAGCAGTACAATAAAGCTTACACTTCAAAAAAGAGATCAGGGCAATGATTAACAGGATTAATCCCACCGACATTAAACTAAACAGACAGCAGTGTGCTGTGAAGCCCTGTAGATGAAACTTCTTGAACAGAAATTAATAAACTGAAAATAAACTTCCAGGGCTTGATTCTTCTCTTATTTAAAAGGTATAATTTGGAAGTAATTCAAATCAAGCCAACAGATTAATGCAGGAGTTGAACACGCAGAGATCAGACCACAGACCATAATGACATATGGAGAATTAAAAGAAAAACTATCATGATGGCAAAGTCACAAAACCAAAAGTGGACATGATGGATACATATTTTGCATATATATTTATAGTGAGTAAATACTAACAGAGTAGAGGAGTACCACTTCCAGAAATACAGACATGTGACCCCCCCTCATAAAAGACCTTACAGATTCATATGTTTGATGGATTTCCCCCATATCATGTATGTTCATTTATTCTTTCTCTATTAAAAATCTCCGATAAACAATATACCCTGAGTTGATGGGAACAGCACAAAGGGAGCATACTGCCACAGATGGCAGTGAGACAGAATTGATCTAGACAGATTTATTCCCAGGTTTAGTAAGAAACTCACAATTACTGCAAAAAGAAAGGAGAGAAAAATTACTTTTGCTTGGGGCAGTTCAGGGCTACTGCACTATCCCTTGCCTCTTAATCACTTGCTGAAGCAAAGCAACAATCAATACAGTGTAAAAGAGATCACAGAGGGCCTGAACCAGGTCTCACTAAAATCAGCAGTGGAAAAAAAGCCTTCCCCAGGGGAAGTTCTCCAAGAGCCACAGCACAGGACCCGCAGCCCAAGAGCCGAGATCAAGCTGACTTTGAGCCACAGTGGTACTCTCCAATTAGGGCCACTTCAGAGGGTTGAGAAAGATCCTCGGGGAATGTATCTCAGTCAGGACAACATCCCCAGGCCACTGCAGAAGCATAGCACTGCAAGTCCTGCTTTAGCTGTGCCTCATCGCATTGCTTCCCTGACCAGGTTCCACAGAGAGCACTCAGAAGACAACCATGGGGTGTCCTTCCATGGGGCTCCCATAGCAGGGCAGAGAAATGACCAAAGCTGAGGCATCTGAGGCTCTGTGCTGCCAAGTCTCAGACCCAGCCTAGCAGAGATGGAGCAGAGACATAAGGCTTCATGCTCTTCAGGGACAGTAAACTGTTATAGGAGGTAAGGGCGCTGATCCAGAACCACAGCATGACTCCAGAGGACCTTCGGTCATTATTTCTTTACCACAGGGTCTCTGTATAACCTAGTGACAGTCATTTCGTTTCCCTGTGCCTCATTTCTACAGAAAGTGTAGACATCAGAGTCTTCGGGGAGTGTAGGGGTGGGGCAGGCGTTGATCACAAGCTGTCTTACATTGTGAGCTCCTGGGATTGCAATATGAAAAGAATCTCAAGTTTCTATGAAAATTGCAGGTCAGACCCATTGGAAATTTTGGGTTTGTTATTTTATTGCAAATTAAAAAAAGAAAGAAGTTTTTTTTCCTAGAATTGTGTCACTAGACCAAACTAAAGTATGCATTTTGGCTTCTCTCCAAGGCTGATTACAAACCTGGATCTGCAATGTAATTCAAAAATGAAATAATTACAAGGCTTAGAGGTGAAGAAAGGTTTTCTAATGTTCCACACCGGCTTTGCTCCTGATCCTTCACTGACCTCAGGCAATAAACCAAAACCACCTTAAACTCCATCTAAGTTTTACATCTGGAGGCATCAAGTCAGTAGGAGTGTTCTTGTAGAGCAGACTAAAAGTTCATCTAATCCAATATTGTAATTCCAACTGCGGTTAGATGCCCGCGTGAAGGACGTAAGAAGCAAACAAGTATGTAAATTATATTTTACTCTATATAGATCAGGCACCAGCAGACTATGATTCATGAACTTGCTCAGCAACGAAAGTATCTTTGTATGTAATAGCCCTCAGTGTATCTTTCTTTCATAAATTTATTTTTTCATTTTTTAAGCGTATGTAAACGTTTGGCTCCCACAACCTCTTCTGCCGTTAGGTTTTTTAGGTGCTACTTAAACAGAAGCCACTGCATTGTTTTTATCACCTCATTGTCCAGTCTCTGCTTGCCTTCCAGTTCTACTATATCATTTTAGTGATGAGAATACCAAAATTGCACTTTGTTCTCATGAGGCTGTGTACACCACACATAGTATTTTATTCTCTATTCTCCTCCTAAAAATTTGTAACATGCAGCTTTGGTTTCTAATGAACATTGAGTTGGGGTTTTTTCGTAGAGTTCTTGGAGTTTTTTCTCCCAAGTTCTTGGTTATAACCCCAAGATCTCACTCCTGATGAGCAACGTCTTCTCCATGGCCTGTTCTTCATAAGTTTTTCTCCAAGTGTGTTATTTTATATTTGTCCTTTCTTGCCTAGTATCATGACAGTTTTCCTAAATTCTTTACAGTGAGCTTTCATTTTACAACTTTTAATAGTTTAGTACCATGAGCAAACTTTGTCATCTTAATATTTACACCCTTTCCTAAAACAGCTATGAAAATGCTGAACTGTGCATGCGGACCGTGAATGTCTACAGGACACCAGTGGGGCTTTCCACTGCTGACAAAACTGACAACTTAATCCTACCCTTTTTTCTTGTGCCTTTTAACCACTCTTTCATCTATGCAAGGACCTTTCCTTTTATCCTGTTGCAGCTCAGTTTCTTTAAAAGTCTTTGATGAGAAACCTTGTCAAGGGCCTTCTAGAAACCCAAGTATTGCCTGGATCTCCCTTGTCTACTTGGTTATTGACTCCTTCAAAGGATAGATTTATGATGCACAACTCTATAAATGCCACAGGGACTCTTCCCCAATATATCATATTTACCCACTTGCCTGCTAATGTTACACTTTATTATAGTTTCTATCATCTTGCCTAGTGTGAATGTCTGATTTACTGGCCCGTAGTTCCCCAGGTTTTCCCTCACATCTTCCACTTTCCATTCCACTGACACCACAATGGTTTTATGCTTGAGATTCAACTGATAACCAGTCACAAGGTATCAGGCAGAACTTAATGCAGAGCAGATATATCTAAGCCACTTATTTCGGGTACCAAATTTGACCTTAGGTTGAAAATCTTATAAAAACTCAAAACTTTGTTGAAACCAAGGAGTACCTAATGAATAAAGTTATTCCTCATATTGAACTCATTTTATTTCATTGGTGTCAGTGAGACAAAGACCAAGCCATTATTTGAAGAAAATCATTAAGCTTTTTAAATATGTGGGAACACCAAAAAAACATCATGGAAGCAAACATCCTTTTTTCACATTGATCCTGATATTATTTCCAGTGAAACCAGCAGAGGAATCACCAGCCATCACACTGGTGGATAATCAGCCCCTAACTGCTGGGACATGGAATCACTGGCTGCAGAAGGTGCCCCCCGAGTGGAGAGGCTGTGCACCTTCCTACACATACCGGCCAAATTTAGTTCTGAAGTCAGCACCTGCTTTCAACCTAGATAAAGGTCTCTCTGCCTTGAGATCGGTAACTAACCATGCTTGAAGCTTTGTCTCACGTTCTCAGCGTAAACAGCTGTGGTGGTTTAGGATATTCTTGCTCCTCAGCTGTTTGTCACCAGCCTGTACAGTGCTACGGGAATGTGCGCCCACAGACCTCTGCCACTGCTGCCCAACACCCAGCGGTTCAATGCAAATCCAAATTTTCAGTGTGCTACGCTCATACAAGAGACCATGAGCTGGAGCAGCTGGGGCTTGGGAGGCTTTCTCTTGCTGTCATGGAGGCAATGACATCCAGAGAAGGTACAGGTGTTGTGGGGAGGACAATAGCTTCTTTACACAACTACAGCAAGTTTTTCCAAAAGTCATGTCACAGATGGCCTCGGTGCTGAAAAAAAATCAGTCTTCTTTGGCCTTGCTGCTGAAATAAGGATCCTGGTGCCTGTCCTAATGGTGCACAAACTGCACAGTAGGACCAGGGAAAGGTCGTCATAGTATTGCGTGTGCTACACTTCCTAGGAAGGTAACAGCACCTGTAGGAGAGTAAAGGCTGGCAGGTCTGGGAGGAGGAGAAAAAAGCGCCTGTATAATGAACCCTGTGCCCTGTACTTGTCCCTTGGATTTGAAAGGAATGACACTGCTCCATCCACACTGTAAAGGCAGAAAAGCCATTTCACTCCACATCTGCTCTGAGGTGATTTTTATGTACTATTCACTGTGCTATTGCTATTTACTTTTACTAGAAACTCCACTGATGGATACCCAGGGAAAGAAGCAGTTACAGAAACAGCTTTGCCTTCTAGCAGCGTTTCAGCATCCTTTATAAACCAACAAAGCCCAGCATAAACCAGGTATTTTTACACTTGATTTTCAATCTCTCTCTACATAGTAGAAACAGAATTGTTCCTACAACTCTACAAGCTCAGACCTGTAGAATCAATAGATGGACAGAAATGTAAACTATGTTTTTCGTAACAATGTCTTTGTTGGATTTCTTTGTGATTAAATAGCAGGCTGCAAATTTTCAGGAAAGTTCAGTTCTTCAAAAAAAGGCGGTGAGGCATTATTTCCAAATGGGACTTCTGGAACAATTGAGAATTATGGAAACTATTTTCTAAGTGGATCTGCTTAGAAGTACTGATGAGAAGAGAACTACAAATCTGATGCCAGCTCATCCTATTGAAAATCAGACTGGGAGTGTATGTCTACAAGATCGTCTCCTAGAGTGTTTAATGCATTTTGCTGCTTTCTGCTAAGACAGATAGCATACTAAACAGATCCAAAGTGTTCTTCACTGCAACACAGGAGCATTCTTTTTAATGGAGGGTATAATCTCATTACAAGCTCTGGTAATCATCTAGATTACAATCTTAATTGCCAAAGTAGGTAAAATAGATAAAGCATATTTCATCTGTCCTCTCCTCCTCCTTTTTTTCTTTGTAAAGGTTCAGCAAAAAAGAGTGGATTTTTTTTCTTTCTCTCATGAGCTTTTAAGCACCAGAAAGGTTTCTTTGTCTTTGTTATCCTCCACACAGATCCTCTGTGAGATTACATTTCAGATTTCAAATTTATGATTGTAAAGCCGGATTCCTGTGACAATCTTCCATCAGGCACTGAGAGCTCTCAGCATCTCACAGGAGGTGTTCAACACCTTGTAGGATTCACTTCTCATTACACTGAGTCCTGGAGCACATCCTTTGGTAGTTCAAAAGGTACAGTCTCCTGAATAGAAATCTCATTAACTCCACCATCCCCCTCAGCCCATAGTAACCTACACCGTAGGCTATCTACATTTGCAAAGAGCTGTATAAACACCCCTAAATCAGCCTCACATCACTTTGGGAAAGGAGATAATGTCTTCTTGCTAAACTTAGTTCCTGTATGAGGAAGTGGAGGCAGCGAGGCATGAGATGAGGAAGCCTTAAGATGAGGGGACAAGGAAAACTTGGTGCCCTGGCAGTCATCTGCTGCCATAACCCTGCTGATGCCCTTGAGAGGCTGTGCAGTTAAACAAGCATCCCAGGTCTTTATCTCACTGCAGCTGAGCTTCCAGCTGGGACCAGATCTGAAGTTGTGCCACATCAGCACTGAAATGAGGTGTTCACTCAGAAAGAGGAGCTGATGAGAAAATATAGGTTCATGAGCCTATCAAACAGCAGGAGAAGAAAGTCTCTCTCACTGCAGTTCTGCACAATTTCTTCAAGTCAGTTCCACCCAAGAAGCTCAAATCCAAGAGTAAATGACGTCGCTGATGGTGTTCAGCACTAAAATCTGGTTTTCAAATTAGGCTTCTGGGAGACATTTTGTACCTCGGTGACTTGAGTTGCCCACTGCTGAGCTACTCCATCACAATGAAGGCCACCTGAGAAGTTTTCTAAATCCTGCCATCAAACTGCTAGAAACCATGCTTCAAATGGCACTATCCCAGAACGCAGTTTGCAAAGGATCTGGAAAGCGCTTAGCTTTTACAGTCACACAGAGGAAAATTGACCCTTTGAAGCATTCCAACTGAAGAGGTGTTCAGACTAAGATCTTGCTACGACATTTATTCCAGAGAAAGAGGACACCAGGGTCAGCCAGAATGAGTTCTCCACTTCCTTAATTTCCCTTGAGAAAATGGTTTAGCTCTGTTTTCCAAACAGAAAGTACAGCCACAGACAGTGTAAAGATGCAGATCTGGGCAAAGACCTTCTTTGTTGAGTCACTTTCCCCAGCAGCGCTGAGTTCCAGGAGCATCCTGGCCAGGGAAAGCGAGGTGTAAGGTGACCCTTCCTCTCCATTACAAAGAAGTGGGACATGAAAAGTTTGTACTCCTTCTCCACTTCACACTTAGGATGAAAGACACATGAAAATTTTGTACTCCTTCTCCACTTCACACTTAGGATGAAAGACAAGTGACTCAGCTCCATTCTCAGACTAACCCAACCTGTAAATGTCATCATCTACTTTTCCTCTGCAACCAGCCCACACTGAATAAGACTTTGCCCCTGTTGTCCTACTCCAGAATATTGTTCAAAATCTGAACGCTTCATGTTCACATTTGCGGTCCTTCTGGATTCACGGGTGTATTAGTTGAAATGCAGGTGTCAGCATAGCTAAGAGATCAGAGCAAACTTGATACACTTAAATGCTACTCACCAAAAATCAGGTGATATATGAGATGCGTTTACAGCTTTTTCGCTTGTTTCTTCTTGCTGCAGCTAAACCTGAGATTTGCACATGTAAATGACAAACTACTCTGCTGGGAAAGTGTACCTTAAGAATTATGTTTAAAAATTAAAAGAAAAGAAAAAAAACCAAAACAATGAAATGCCTTTCAGCAGCCAGGAACGGTATCTCCCTTTGCAATCAAAATTTAAACACAAGTGCTTCTAAGATGCATTTATTAAAGGAACATGTTGCTTTTCATTAGCTCAAATACCAGCATAGAAAAATATTTTAAATCTTAATAATGAATTGTATCTCACAATTATAGTTTGAATCACAAGATCACCACAACATTGACAATATTCCTGCACAACTTCAAAAGCGTATGTTGTGGCTATATTTGAAGGGGAAAGATATATATATTTTTCATAGACAGTAATTCCATTAAATTTCCAAACTAGCAGTGGCAAGAATTACAGAACAGATATTTGGATGATTCTCATTTTCCTTTTTCAGCCACTACATGCATAAGTCAATTTCTCTGTGGGACATTGATTGCTCATACTCTCTCATTTAGCAACAGGACAAGAAAGTTCATATGTTTTACAAGGCTGGACTTACAGCAAAAATTCTTTTGCCAGACTACAGCTAACCCAAATATCAGAAAATTATTTCCATTTGTGATTTTTCTTTTTCACATGATGCTGGTTAGTCTGTCCTTCATGCAGCGTGTAAAGGTCACAAGAAGGTACAGGCTTTGCAGCGCTGGAGGCTTTTCGAGCACGTTGTGTGTGACAGCTCTGTTGCTCTAAAGAGCTTTCAGTCTAATGGCTGAGAAGTCTATGCAGATCTGCTGTACCATCTGCCACTTCTCTCGGATAATCGCTTACTATTTTCCATGTGATTTCTTATTCTCAAGGACTCGTTAAAGCTGAGTTCCCCAAGGACTGTCTGAGAACTTTCCACATGAAGGTCAGTATCTTCTTACCTTGGAGTCCTCCAACCAAGACTGGAAAATGTGCCATAAGATGAAATATTATCATCCACATCTATGTAGTAAGCTGTTCCAAATGGTCCATTCCATCCTTGCATATATTTTACTAGAGTTCATTTTCAATCTAAGGCCAAACTATGCCCATAAGTGACAGTCCCATGAACAGAAGACTAAATTGTCTCACTCCAGCAAGGACTGTAGAATTCCAGCTGCAGGTTTTCAGGAGACTGCACTTTGCTCCTGTGCCAGGAAGCCAGTACAGAGTGTATTCCCCACTTAGGAATCACCTGGAAAGGTCCCAGACCTGCCTTGCTCCTTAGTCTGATGTTAGACTTACCCCCACACTGTGCCCACAGAATTTCTTGGATTGCAGAGCTGCATCCAAGCTGGATGGATGCTGAGTGCAGTGTACTCCCTCAAGAACCTGCTCTTGGATCTGTGGATTTCAAGAATATGCAAAACTGGACTGGGCTCTGTGAGACGACTACTAAAGTTCACAAGCTTCACAAAAAGACTGGAGCAGGAACAGATATTTATAATGGATATTGTGCCATCTATACATTAAAAAAAAAAAAAAAAAAAAAAAGGCATTTCTGCCCATTAAATTATTACAAGTCACCAGTCACTTTAGCTTACCTGCATTGTCACTAGGAAGGGATTAGAAACAACATCCACCCAGGTGCACATACGTCTACGTGCATGCACACATGAGTGAAGGGGGGCTAACAATTCAGCAAGAAATTGGCTTCATTTCTTATTCTGACATGATCCTCCTGAATTCAGATGCAATGCAAACAAGGCTTAATGGGAAGCAGTTTCTAATGAAATGCTTGGATTAATTTGTCGGTCAGAAGCTGCAAATCTCAGTCAGCACTAAAGATCAGTTCCTGCCAAAAGGTTTGGGGTTTTTTCATACAGTAAATTCCAAAGAGATACAGCAGTCCTAAATAGATCTATTGCTTTCTAAGAATATAGTGCAGAGTGCCTGCTAGGCAACTTGCCTAGAAATTCTTTTCCAGTGAAGTACTGGAAGAGACAATTTCATTTGCTCTGCTCCCAGTTCCTTGAGCAGCGATAGCTCCAGTGCATTGCTTCAGTTACCCATATGAAGGCATCATGTACCTAGAAATCACTGTCTTAATCTGAAGGAGGCATCAAGTCCAAGCAAAGAACTTTGCCAATCATAACCCACCATAAACCACTGAAGATGGTCTTGTTAAAGACCCATTTACACCATTATTTGTGATTTAATTCAAACCCTACAGATATCAACGGGAAACGCTTATTAACACTGGTAGACTTTAAAGTGGCTTGGCCTGCAATATGGAAAGGACAGGTTATGGATCATCTTATGCCATTCTGCAAAGAAAGTCAGAAAGTCAGGAACTTTCTTAGAATGGCACTACACACTGTAGCACAACTCAACATTGCATGTGAGAAACTCTCTGCAAGACTTCCTGTGGATTGGCTCGAGACCTGCAAACCCCAGTCTCAGATCTGGACCCTAATTTTACAAAAACCCTGAGCTAGGTGGTTCTGTACAACAGGAAAAACAGAGGTTCCTCATCACATGTGTTGAGTTAAGCCATATTGTACCTCGTCATGTCTCTTCACAGCTGCACCGAACCCCAAGGACTCACACTATTCATCAGCTCCCTTTATAGCAGCAAGATACAAGAAGAGGCTGGTGACATCTGAAAGCTGCCAAATTCAAGCAAATTAAGCTCAGGGACAACCATTATGACAATTAGATTTTCAAACATAAGTAACCAACAGAAGTACCACACACTGGCTTCTCCTGAGGGGGAGAAATCAGGCTCTCTGGAAAAGCACTGATTGCTCATAGGTAATGTTCTCTGACACATGTACAGTGCTTAGAGGAAAATAAATCACCAGGAAGGGCTACTGTCACACCTCATTCCTACCCTGTTGCCAAGACAGATTCTTACCAGGATTGCAGAGTCACTTTAAGAGACCGAGAAACAAAAATAAAAGTGTGCATCCAACTTAGGGTGCAGCAGCTTTCACACCACCCCTCTCACAAAGTTTTCTCCTTTCTATTTCCCCTTGGTAGGATATACCCAGGACAATTTTTCCTAGCTTGTTGAGTGGAGAATTGCAAGGAAGACGAAAGCACAGATTGCAAAACCAATTCCAGTAACCCAAAGCATCTGAGAAAATCTCCCTGGAATGTCTGCTTAGGAATTCCCCTTCCACTCCTGGGTGGCATGGTGCCAGGTAGTACTGGAAGCTACAGCTTTCTCATCAGCCAGGAAAAGGGGCTTCAGATCCCACTCAAACAGACCCTACCGCCCATGGGCAGATGGGTAAAAAGTAGAGATACGTTCAGTCCCTTAATCTATTCCAGGGAATTGCCCAGGTACTTTCACTCTTTATCCTGAGCTACAGCCAGGACATCTCAGAATCCTTGCCATGACCTTTTTCCTCGAAATAAATTTTGCGTAGTGGTGACGACTAATGGGAGGGAAGAATTGTAATTCAACTGTGGTATCTCACAAGAATAAAAACATACCAGCTGACAAGTGACAATTATTCATGCAGAACATCCAGGCTGGATACTGCCCAACTTACACTTTTGCGATTCCAGTGTGAAAACCATCTTCAGATTGTGCATTATCCTGACTTGGTGGAATGTCCAGCCAACTCATAGTAATGCAATCTTGGGGAATTATGCAATGCTGTTTTAAGTTCGGTACTTGGTGCCAGAACGTAACACCCCATAATACGTTAAACATACCACAAGCAATGTAAAAATACTGCTCTCACTTCAAGGAGGGCTGAGCCCCACAGAATTCTGAGGATCAAAGCCACAGCCATCAATTACAAGAATCGGTCTACAATAGCAGGCAAAGAGCCTTAGTTATTCTCCACTGCTGGCACCAGTGCTGCTCAGCTGGCAGGAGGCTCATGGCACTGGGACAGCTCCATGGGAGCAGACTTGCAGTGAAGACTCTGATTAAAACAGCAGGCTAAGTTTTTCGTTTTTAATGTTGCCAATCATCAGCTACCATGTCATGAGATGTTGGTCTTTTTATATGCAGCCCACAGCCATGCCAGCTCCTAGTGGTATATCTTGCCTGGTGGAGAACATCAGGATAAAACATCAGCTTACTCTACATTCCTTTCTCTCTCTCTCTCTCTTTTTTTTTTTTTTTTTAATGCAAAGAAAATTCCTCACAAAAGTTTGCAGGAATTCAAATGCATGAGCCAGGCAGGATCAGATGGCTGGCTGTTGAGTTCATACGAAGGTGGTAAGCAAGCGGGACTACAAAGAGGAGGATGGGCTTGTGGTTAAAGTGCTGGCCTGAGAATACAGACACCTGGATCCCGCTCCCAGTTCCTCCATAGATTTCCTCAGTAACTTCAGGCAAGTCCAGTGGGATAAGCTGGCCCGTAAAAATGCCTACCCACACTTGCTCTGCCCATGCCCTGGCCCGGACTTTTCTTACACCTCTCAGCTGGGCTTATTCACCCAGCTGATGTGCAGTGCCCATTCAGCCATTCATCCTTTGAACTGAAGCTGCCACATGCCTGTGCATGAAGCAAAACTTTCTTGCACCTGTCTACACCCAGGTGGTTAGTCACAGCCTCCCTCTCCATGTCTTCTCAATGTCTCCACAGGACTACCATTTGCCCTTCCTTTCCCTGCTTTGCTGTAAGATGGATAGCTGGGGAGATGAGCAATTTTTTGGCACATACCTATCTCTTCGGGGCCCTAATATTAAAGTTCATGGTATCCCTAATATGAAAAATATTTGCTTGAGAGACACTGTCATCAGCAACCCATCTAGTTAACTTTCCAAAACCAGGGTGGGATTTTTTTTTCATTAGCCCCAGCAGTTGAGTCTAGCCTGGAATCTCTCTAGCCATTTTAACTCCATAACCTTTCACAGCAGCTTGTTCCATTGCCTAATTTTTTGAGTAGCTGAAACACATCACCCACATATGTAGCCTGAATTTTCCTTTCTGCAGCTTAAATCAGTTTCTGCTGCTTCTTTCCTCTCTGACTAATGAGAATAACTGTCCCCTGTTCCCTTTATCACATCATTTCATGTATTTGCAGACAGCTATTATGTCTTCCTTCAGTCTTCTGTGCAGACTGAACATGCCTGTCTCTCTCAGCTGCTTCTCATAAGTCTGATTTTCTAAATCTTTTATCATTTTTGTTATTCTCCTTTGAGCTTTCTCCAATTTGTCAGTGTCTTTTCTTAAAGAGCAGCGTCCAAAACGGAATTCACTACGCCAGCTGAGGTTTTCACCAGTGCCAAGTGGAGCAGAAAAGCGACCCGGCTTGTTTTACACATGACGTGCTCCTTATTTATACAGTCCAGAATATCTCATTGGAAAGCATCAATGGACTAAATGTAAGAACGTATGGATGTGGGACAGCTAAGAGGAGAAGAAATGTCTATGAGGCTTTGAAAGGTGTAAACGGCAAAAAAGAGCATTGTTAAGGTGGGTTTGAGAGGAAAGCGCAGGCTAAGAATAATAGGATGAAATGAAACCATAGGCTGGATATCAGGAAAAATATCGTAACAGTTTAGGCTGTGGAAAACTCTCTCCCTGGGGAACTGGTGCAGACTCCATAAGTTGAGTCATTAAGAACTAGACTAGACAAAGCAATGCAAACTGTATAGCAAGATGACTTAATATATTATTGGGATGGGGGCTAGATGGGCTGATAAACTTGGCATTTCTAAATTTTTTGTCCCACAGCACTCTCAAATAACAGAACTAACCCTTTCTTATGCTAATATTCACTTTCTGTCCCCACCAACACCTTCATGTGTTCTCCATGTGACCCTTATGTGACAGCAAAGCTAATTTGGAAAGGCTTTGAGAACTTCTGGAAAAGTTTGGGGGAATTTAATATTTCCCCTGTCTTTGTATCCATGGGCCCCATGTGTAAAGGAGGGTTGCCAGGTTCCAGTTCCAGACAACTAAACACCAACAGATCTCACATGGTACAAGTAGAGAAAGCCAACACAACCATCAGAGAATATTATCCATGCCTAAAACTGACAAAACTCTACCACCACCACTAGAAACATGACCTGTCAATGCAAGGGGTCACATTGGTGGAGTAACACCAATGGCTGGCAGCCAGTGGCAGTAATCAGGACAAATCCCCAGTCTAGACAAAGCTTTGGCTATCATGGGGAAAAGTCTCCAATCTCTGGGTCTAGTTTTCCTTTCAGTAACGCAATTTTAATACTGGTGGAAGTCCACAAACTTCAACAGAGTTGCACCTGACTCACACCCTCATGGGCACAAGCAGGATCGGATCCCTGCAGAATTGCTCTTGGCTGAGAAGGGCAAAGCTAAGTGGTATTTCTTTAATTGCCTGGTGATCAGAGGACAAGAAAAATTCTAAATATGGCCTTTACTGGTTTGTCTCTGGAGGTTACAAGTATAAGGTCCAGTGGGCTTGGGGAAGACCACAGTTAGAAGGCTGCATGTCCACCACTGGATGCTCAGCATCTCTTTTTCTTGTTGTCAACAATGCGTAGCCCTAATCTTGTTAACCAGACTAGACAGAGTCTTAGGCTTAGACGTTTCACCCAGTGCAGAATAATGGCTGGAGGAAACATAAATTTCAGGTGAGGAAAAACAAGCTGAAATGGAGAAAGACATGGCTCCGCCCTATACAACATCTTAGAAAAAGACAGCTATTTACAGCTGCTTTAAATGGTCAAACAGCTGAATCATTCCAAGCAGAAGTCTAACACCTACATTCACTTTTAAAAAAATGGAATTTTATATTACTTTTGAATATTATTGCATCCAACTGGTTGATGCCATAGGAGCTTTCAGGCCAGATCTTCTACAGCAGGGTGGTCCAATCATGAAAGTCAAAATTTTTACAGAATAATGGTCCCTGCTCCAGAGGGTCTACAGTCTAGGACTGGCAGGGTAGTGAAAGGAAATCAGAGAACTATGTTGACATTAAGGTGAGCAGCATTATTGCAACATGGGAAAGGCTTTTCCGCCATCAAATGTTTCATAGCTGCTAGAGCAAAGGAGATACTCAGGGGTGTGAACAAAGCATGACCTTGAAGAGCTCTGAAAAGCCAGCCTGAGGTGAAACAACCAATTAGCACTCAAAGAGAGGTCTGGTGTGTTTAGCTGTGTTAGCTGGTAAGTGTTGGAACCACTGGCTTACAATGCCAAGAAGCGGCTATTACATTAGTGAGATTATAGTAATTTAGTTGGTGCTGTTGTCTAACAGCCTAAGATGCTTAAATTCAGCAAAACTCTGTTGTCTGGAAGGAAATTCTTCTTGTAATAGCTGACCGGCTCAGTAGCAGGAGTCCTGAATGTATTCACTGCATCTAGCACCAGCACGTGTCACTGGCAGAGCTCTCCAGTAAGGAGATGCCTGCGTTTCCCCTCTTCTGTGTCATACTACTTGACACCATTAGTGGCAGGGTACAAAGAACCATCAGTGAGAGGAAAGCCAGGGGAGAGAGAAATGTACGCTACTGCAAGGACCAAATGAACATTCTGCAACCATTTGCTGAGCCACCACTGAAGAAGGTGAGCACCAAACTGCCAGAGTCAGATGGAGGAAGCACTGACAGTGAGAAGTGATTTCAACCTTCTACATCAGAAATTAATCACAAGGTTCACAAAATACTCTAGCCAGAGGACCCCTTGGCTTATGGCTAGATGTTATGAACCTTCTCCTGTACAAGTGGCTGGTCATTGGCATTGGCATGGACTTGGAGCATTCAGGCTCTTCCGGCATCCTAGTTGGGAGAAAAATAGAAGTCAATCTAAAAAAAAAAGTGGAAGCTTTAGGGGTTGTTTTATTTTAATATGTGTGTGTCCTATACAATATGTCATTCTGCCAGTTTCTGTTTGAAAGTCAAATCTGCCTTAAACACTCTGGGATGTCTTAAACAGTCAGGATAAAAGTGCAGCATTTTATTCCTTAGTACAAGTGCTCATAACAACACTTTTTAAAGTATGAAGCATCTCATTTGCCATTACTTTTTTGTACCCTACAAGAAGTGTTTTCCTTTTCACTCTCACATTCTCCCTCTAAGGAATGAAGCATTCCTCAGAAACATGAATTGCCCTAGTGTATCAATAAAGTAACACCTACATTGTTTATTAAGAGGCTTGCACAGGTTCACAGGTATACAATAAAAGAGCTAACTTCAGACCTTGGCCTTTTGTACTCACTGGTTGTAGATTATCACAGAGTCGGGAAGTGTTTTGAACTTGAACAGCTCCTGCCTTTTGAATTAAACACAAACAATTTGGCATTGCCGCCACTTGCAGAAGTTTGAACTAGATGATCCCAAGTGTCCTGTTCCAGGCTTTTGTTATTAGTCCAAAAGCCTCTGCTCTCACTTTTAGCTAAGCAAAAGTCTTGGAGAAGCTCTCCGGACAGCTGGGAAGTCCTACATCTTATAATAATCTTTTACATCAATGGCTATGCAAAGCATAGAGTACAGATGTAGCACAAAGTGTGAGATACTTTGCTTCTCTTAATTGCATAGTCCACGAAATACTTAGAATTATTTCCTATCTATGCACTAAAGCAGGTAATCCTGTAACTTGTGCTGTAAGTACTCATGGGCCTTGAGTTTCAGTCATTTTCATGACTCAAGCAAAGTACAACTGGATATTCCCTGACCCCAACCCTCAAAACACAAAGAAAATACACAGAGGATTTCAGACTTCAAGCATGCATTATTCAAACTGTGCAGCAAATTATCACTTGCTGGGTTTTTTGCTGCTAGCAAAAGTTTCATTTGTGCATTCCCTGCCAACATGCTGCCATCACCATACTTCAGGTTCCTCTGTTTTGATGGCCTTTGGCTCAAGGAGTTTTGCATTCACCAAGGCATTGCAAAATCTTTGTCTTTTCTTGATGTGGATGTCACAAATTTTGTCAGCTTGAGGGATCCGCATCAGTCCTTTATTCCATTTGAAACCTTAACAAGCAAAACTGTTTAACACACAGTGACAAGTTCTTATTATGTCTGCCTAAAAGATTTCAATTGAAATTCAATAACAAAAGTATTTGTGTGTTTGAATTCTATTGCCATTAATAATAGCTGATCGAGTGAAAACAAATGGGATACATCAAGCATACCACTGGGCAGAGAAAACAACAATGGAAATTAAGGTTGAGTTTGGAGTTGTTT
>VZSF01006851.1:36174-66783 GCA_013398295.1 Chionis minor | reverse complement strand
AAAAAAAAAAAGGTTTTGCTTCAATAAAGACAACAATGTATTTTGCAGTAGAGCTAGGTCCTATGGAGTTTGTCAGAGCTCCTGTCCTGAACCTCCCCAGGAATTTTATTCATAAAGTTTCAAAGTGATTTAGTCAACATTTTGTTCAAACTTATTACCTGCTTAGTAATAAATGAGGACCAAAAGTCTTGCCTGAAGTGGTGGCAGTGGCAGTGGTTCTGCCTTCCCTGCCAAACGCTCACCCCAAAGGGGGCTTGGGGTGGCTCTTGCACTTCTGCTTGGTGCCTTCACCTGCGTACAGGGGAAAGGCAGGCTGGGAAATGGCCTGCAGGAATTTCTGATACCTATTTGTTCTTGCACACATAGGTGGCATTTTACTTGCTTACAGGGACTTTCTGTGTTTGCTTATTGAGGTCAGGGCCCTCTGGGTTTAGACTTTCAAGGCTTTCACCCCTACAACTCTTGCTAGAAACTCATTTCTCAGCAGCTAATATATTTAGGAAATTACTATTCACACAATGACTGACTGTAGCCATTTCAAGTTTCCAAAGATCATTTACAGTGTACACTCTTAGGCACTTGCTTGCCAAGTAAGGAACATCATTGAGAAGAAAATAATTGGGTGTTGGTGTACAGAAAACATGTTCTTAATACCGTGTCTTTAACACCCTGAAGTCAAGCATATTAGTCTCAGTTTCAAAGAGCACTGAGGTGTGCTGTCCTTAAAATGAGTGACCTGTGGCGTAAAGCTTGCAGAGCATACACCCCTTGATCAATACAGAGCTCTCCTGAAGGCCAGGTGGAAATCAGCCATGAATCAAGGGATGCAGGTAATGAATAAACATTTCATTGTCATTTAACACTTGTTTATTCAATGGCATCATGTCATATGCAACTTGCAAAGCATCAGAAATGAAGGTAATTCTACTCCTCTACAAGATATCCAGAAGGAAAATCGTACCAGTAGGATGACTATGCTTATGCCTCTACGGATTTATCTCCTGGTGTAAATCCTCATTGAGAAAGACCTAAGGATTTCTCAACAGATTCCTGAGGGCTGTGGCCTGGAAAAAAGGGTTCTGCTCTGCCAGACGTGGAGATTTAATGTGTGGAAAGATAGCATGGCTGCCTGTAAATCCTGGATGTTGGGCTCACCCCAGCTCGCAGTATGACCTACCCCACCCTCCCTCCGACAGCCAGTGTTGACTTGGCCTTTCTTACTCATCCTCCCCTTCGACTCCTTTTCACTTTTGCACCTCATCTGACAGTCTTGGTTCTCCACGTACACGCGCATGGCTGTGATTCCATCAGGAAAATTCATTAGCAATTAAGCAATTGATACTGGAATGCAAATCACCAGCCTTAAACACAAGTCTGATGGTAGTGTAAGGGCGAGTTTGGGCTCCTTCGGTCCCTGCGGTATCTCCTCTATTGCTGCACCCCTGTACGTGCTGGCAGATCCCTGTCCCCAACGGGAGGGCTCAGTGCAGGAGAACCCTGCAGACCTGTGAAGGTTGGTGGGTCACCATCCCAACTAGGAGGGCTCCAACCACTCCTTAGGGAACTGCGATCACCCTCCAGTTTGAGGAGACCTTTAAGCATAACAGCCCTAATAACAGCTTTAATTAAAGCACAGACGGACCCACCCACTGTCATGCAGAGGATACGCCACCAGCAGCATACCCCACCGTGCTGCTGGGGCAGGAGTCCCTAGACGGATACTGGGATGGGGTCAAAGAGGAAAGAGACTGCCGCCTTCTGGACCGATAGGGCTCCTCTACCTCCTCATGACTGGGGAAGACAAGGGGAGGTGGGCAGAAAGCCCCTTGCTCAGCTGTAGGGTCAGACAGAGAAGGGACAGCAGGTACAACTGCTCTAGCCCCCTACCTCAAGTGGCAGAAAGAGTCCCTCAGCCTCTCCTGGAAAAGCCTCTGCTCCCCATCCCCTGGCCTCTGGCAGTCCCTCTACAGTGTCTTGCTACTCAGTCCTGTATCCCAGAGCTCCTGCCGACACGGCAGTGACTCCCTGGCAGGAAACCTCACCTTGCTCTCCACCAACTACTGCCTCAGCTCCTCATCCCACATGGGCCATGCCAAGTGTCTGAGTGGCTGTACTGTCTTCTCCTATGGAAAACCCTCAGTCTCCTTCCTCCCACACCAGCAGTCACCCTATTGGACTTCCCGGAAAGAGGCAGCTGCAGAGCTACTGCATTTTCTGTGCCATTGGAGGGATGGGCTGCAGAGATAAATGCCCTTGGCTCATCCCACTGTTCAGTGCTGCAGAGTCAGTTCTTCGTCCAAAAGCCAAGAGATTTCTAACAGATAAAGTCTGCAAATCAGTCTCTTCTAGTGACTTGGCTCTCGTAACTGCAGCAAACATGGGAAATCACCTTTCTATCTCCAATTTGCACTAAGACCCTGTTTTAGTGTATTGGCAATTTCAAGGGCAAAAGCTGGGCCACAAAAGACAAAGGGAAAAATTTCATTATCCCACTAGACTGACAAAAGCTGCAGTGCTCTGCCAATCTCACAAGGTGCTCATTATGGTCTCTGAATGCTGCAGTATCACCACACCTTCAGGTTGCTTGTATCTCCTTTCACTCTGTGCCACACTCATGCATAAACTCACCAGCTCCTCGCTCCTGCAGTACCCTCTCCCATACAACGCACAATGTCCCATGGCAGCCCCCTCTGCTGCAGCACTCAACTGCGACTCCTCCAAGTTGGTCTCTGGCCTTTTTAACTTCACCTTATGGTATGGAAAGAAATCCAGTGGAAACTCTGCTTGGGGTCTCTGCATTCTCCATTTGTCAAGCCTTTTTCATTTTCAGGTCTTTGAAGAGCTCCTGAGGCAATTATACAGGTCTCTCACTCTGTTTCCAATCTGTCTTCTGCATCAGAGGAATTTGCCTTTAAAATAGGCTTAGTAACTGCCAGCTTTCCTGCATTCCTTTATCCCTGAGATTATTTTCCTCAGAGACCTTACTTACCAGTTCCCCAAGTTTGCCGAAGTCTACTTTTTTGGAGTCATTATCCGTATTCTGCTGGTCTAGCTTTTTCCCTTGGAATAATGAACATTATCATTTCATGCTCACTTTCATCCAAATTACCACCCAACCTTTAGATTCTCGGGCTGTTCTCTGTTGGTCAGAAATGGGTTTCAAGTTGCTTCTCCCCTGCCCGTTTCATCCCACTTTTGAAACAGCATCGACTTCATCAAATCCAGGAGCACAACTGCCCGTCTGTATCTAGTTGTGTGGCTTTGGGTGGAGGTATCAAAAAAATTATCATGTCTTACTACTAAAAAGAGCTGTTCTACTGATGTGTCTTCCTGTGTCTTCCTCTGAAAAAACTATACACTACCTGTCCCAATGAGTTGATCAATACCAGGTTCAAAGCCCATAATTGCCCCTGTTTTTCTTCCTTTGCCAGAAATGTTCAACTGGTCTCTCTCTTGCTCCTTCGCAAACACCAATGCTTGATACCCAGTGCCTCCATTCTCCTCCCTTGTACCTCCTGCATCACAAATGACATCCTTCCATACCTTCCATAGCATTCCTCAAGTCCCATGGTGTGCCACACCAGACTGCCGTTAAGGCTTACAGGTTTTATTGCAGGTGTTATTGCATTTAATATTTTCATTTAGGATTAAAATGGATAAAAGTTTAATAGACCTATATGGTACAAAGTGTATTTGGTAAGACATGAGGGATGTAGGAAGGGTTTGCTCTCCGAAAAGCTGCACATGGCATAAATGGAAGACACACATATACAGAGACTGGGGTGGGGGAAAGGCGGGGCGAGGGAAGAGCTTGGGTTTAGCATGCAGGTTGCTGAAAAACTGGAAATCCTGTACTGCCCCAGATAGAAAAAGCCACTATATAATTTCTTGGACAGACCCCCACATTCAGGCTTCATCCTGTGTTAAACACCAACTGATTTAACAGCAGCATGACTGGAATCCCCTTGTATATTAGAGGGAAGGAGTGGGCTAAAGGGCAGTAGCTCCTCATTGACTATATGAGGAAAACCTCATTTTTTTCATAACACATTTTTTTCCCATGAAAGGGAAGAATGAAAGCCAACAGATGCTTTCTTCATGAAAACTCTATTTCCTTAGTGTTTCTCTTCAGAAGTCAAGCGTGCAATTCCTTCTGGCCAGACAGACATTTCACGTGCAGTATAAATGTACCACAACTCTTGGAAGAGGGTTTGGAAGCCTTAATAGCAGGGAAACTATCTACAGCAGTTCCCACTGGAATAAATTCACTGCTGTTCTCCACTTCAATAGATTAAGGTGATCTTCGCAGCCTGTACCTTCTATAGGCTTTCTAGATGCAATTGCTTTCATGGACGTTTATAGATGTTCACTTTTTCTGTGAGCATTTTTGTCCTTTTGTCTTTAGATGTAATTAATCTTCCTCTGCTGTGCTCCACCCCAGCAATGGCTGCAATGAGCTGGGTGCTGATTGTAGTTACGTGTGAAGTACTTGATCTCTTAGGATAAAAGGTACAATTTGAATGCAAAACACCGCGAAAGCTTCCCACTTCTAATGGTTTTGCTTTCCCACGCTGGAAAATACCTAGGATGTTCATTTCCATTTTGTCTTTTGCTTCCACTTTTGTGGTGCATACCAAAGTGAGGAATGTATGTCATCTGAGTGAGGGGAAGGGCTATCTGAGCCTCAACCCAGATTCCAACTTGCCAGATAGCTCCTTGTCTGAACAATGGTGCAGACCAAATTCCCAACTCTGAATAAATCTGGCCTTAGAGGGCATGACAATTGGCATCCAAACTTTGCAGTGTGTAGGGCTAGAAGGAATATCAGCAAGTTAACTAGCCCAGCCCTTTACCCTAAGGCAAAAAATAACCCTCTCTCTGACACTGCTCCCATCTGTTCTGACCCATCAGTGGTCTTTATCTGGGATCTTAGATCATTAGTCGATGATAACCAAGATAACCAAGTCCATATTCGCAGCACTCTGCCTTTTGCAAATACCTCTTGAGTTTGCTACAGACACTTTGTGCTTCAGGATGACTTCCCAAACACCCAGCACAGCTAAAGAAATCACTCATAGCCCAGCGAGACCAGCACCATCTCATGGCTGGCACTGCAGCCCTGGAGGAGACTTGAGCATCGCGGATCTGTCCTTTGGAAAGGAGCAACTGCTTCTCAACAAATACCCGGCAATGGAAACGGCCCACGTGAAGCAGGACTGTTACTGCAGGGGGGACGGGTACAATCTCACCGTGCAGGGACAAATTGGCTTGATATGCTCAGCTCCCTACCGAGGGCGGTCCCGCTCAGCACCCCACTGCCCCAGCGCCCGCGCGGGGCTGGCCCCACTCCCCCTGCCCGGCAGCTCCCACGGCAGCCTGGTGTTGGATGCTGCCTTGGATTGCTTGGCGTGTAGTGACCTTTAATCACCACCAGCCAAAGCAGCTCTCAGATTATTCCATTTGCCTGCCTGTAGCTCCGCGGTAAAATACGTGTGTTATCATGGTCGTTTTCTCGTGTTGTTCCATCGCAGGAGTCTCGGATGGGGCCGGGTACTCTGGGCTTTGATGTGTGTTTTTTTTAAACTGCATGAGAACTATATTTAGTTTCAGTTCACTTGCAGTGTCAGGCTTCCCTGTCGTGGCCCTCTGCCTTTACCTTGGCAGTGTTACAAGATCCAATTATGGCTTAAAAATCTGGCTGCAGAGAAGCAAAACTGCTGGCCTTTTATTCATTACTAAACAAGGACCTTCTGTTGTCCACAACACGTGCCTGACGTGAAACCTTTCAGGGGGCCCTTGAAGAGGCAGTTTCGCTGCTGACTTGCCTTCATGATCTCTTGAAGTCCTCAAAGTCTTAAAGACTTCCCTGCTATAAAAGACCAGGAAGCCTTTGGTGTAAAAGCAGAGCTGAGTCCCCCTTTGCTGATCTCTTCTTTCACTTCCAGTCTGACCTGTCAGACAGAAATCCTACTTTACTTCTAAAAAAAAAAGGATGGAAGTGGGAATACTTGTCTGAAGCGTAACCTATTACAGACTCATCCACTTACCCTATCTGCTGAATTGTAGTACTCTGTCTTAAAGCCAACATAATGAATCAATATTTCTAAGGGAATATGAAGGGTTCTTTTTTTTCCTGGTTTTCCAGTGCCATTTACAGTAGCTTTCATGGCACCTTGGTCAACAGTCAGCTCCTGGCTAACATGTATCAGGTTCGTCTGCAAAGCAAAACATTTTCTCTTCTGATGGTGGATGTGAAGACTATGTTTGTTTTAAAGCAACTGCCTTGTTAATATGTTTAATTGAATTATACACCCCATAAAGAAATATTATCCCATTATTAATATATACCAAGGCAATAGCCAAGAAAAACTTCTGGAGGAAATAACACAGTGAAAAGACAACTCTGTCTGCACTTGGAATCTCTTTTTTTAAGCAATACTTTATATTTCCTTGAACATGAAGGAGATATTGTCAGCCCACGATTTTAAGAAATTGACTTTCTGGATCAAAAGAAAAAGAAGGGAATTTGTGATTCTTTACCCTTGAAAACAAAAGGTTTAGGAATATTTTAAGCTGTAACCATGTTGGTCTAATTGAAATCCACTGCCAATGGCTTACAATAAAACTTGTCTTTCACTTGACACATAATCGTCATGGAAGAAATTCCCAAGTGAAATTGGCCTTTAATGAAATTACAAAGTCACCCATCAAGAGCCTTGTTTCGAGCCAAGAACAAGTCAAGCTGCTGATGCTCTCTTCCTTAAGGTGGCCACCCCCATGTCACGTCCGCTGAAGAGAGGACAGAGCAGCACTCCTTGGTCACTGAACCATCAGAAGATATGGGGACACAAGGGATATTAGGATATTCCCCCAACTCACCTGGCTTACATGTAGAAATTGCCAACCCTTAATGTGAATGCTCAAATTGGTTGATGAGCACTTTATGCTGATTTAGCTTAATTTGGGAACAAACTCAATTAAGCTGAATCAATGTTACCTACTAAAGGGGTTGCACTGATTTAACTAAATTAATTTAGAAACCAATTTAGTTAAATTGGAACAATTTGTGTATGTAGACAAACCTCCATTTAGCACACACTCTCTCACTGACTTCATTTGAAAGAATAAAATCCCTTGCAGATCACGCTTCCTTCTACACTTGCATAAGGCACCACATCCTAAAGCCAGTTGGAGTGGACAGGTGCATGTGCACGTGTGGACATACAAATGCATGCACACTCAAATAGCCTGTGATGTTATTTCTTTCAGAGCCTTCCTTCAGTCTAAATTTTCCAAATTTTGCCTAATATTCAGCAAAGCTGACTCACCCCACGCCCTTGATATTTTCAAGAAAAGTATTTGTTTAAGTTCATGTTCATGCTCATGAACACTGAGTGCTTTTATTTGGGTGCACACTTCATATGTAAGGCATCTGCAGAGGATCTGTTTTCCCTTCTTTTTCCATCTCTTCTCCTCCAGCACAGCTGAAGCAAGGTACAGACCGCCCTGGGCCCGTGGATACTGTGCTCCCTCGGCTGCTCTCCTCTCTGATGGAGGATGTCCCAGCATGCACAGGGCAGGATCGGAGCCTCAGCACTCTCAGCTCCTCGGGAAAGAAACCACAGCACTTCAGACAAGGAACAGCCAAGGGCGAACATGCTTAGGTTAGTCCTTGCCACCCTGGCTGATGCTACTGCTCGTCCATTTGAGGTGGACAACATGTCACCACCTCCTCCCAGACTCTGGTCAGAGGTGGGGTTGGGCACAACATTGTGCTCTCCCGTCATCAGATGGGGCTGGTGGGAAAGAGGTGAAGCAGACCTCCTTGTGTCACCTCCAGTAGCATTTCAGGCAGGTAACAGGGCAGATCTGAAGGCTGACAAGTTCAGCAAGAGCGTTTCCATTAGCATGAAAACTCAGGATGTCCAAATCTCTTTCTGCATTGGCCATTTGTGCAAAAGCAGCAGATCTCAAGTCTTTTTCAGATGGATGAGTTTGCTCCTCCCTACCATGCTAATGCCAAATACACAGGGAATTATGGAGCTGTGAAGCCCCAGCAGCTTCATAAGGCAGAAAATTACTCTGGTGGCTGAGTGGCCAATGCATCATCCCTTCTTCCTCAAAAAAACCCCAAACTTATCTCAACACTGTCCACCAGACCTCTCCCTAAGATGTCATAAAAGAAGTTCTAATCAAATAAATTTGAATATAAATCCCAGACTTTCTTTTTGTTACCGGTTTTATTGCACTAAGATACTGAAATGTAACACTGGAAATGTGGCCCTGGCTCTCTTTTTATTCTGCTGAAGCAGAAGCCCGGGTGAGCATCCCTCCATCTCCCGTGGCTGCCTCCCATGTCGCACCCACGTGCTTTGATACGGCTGGGTGCTGATAAAATTGCAGTTAGCAGGAGCAATATCCCTGTCCCCTTCTCTGTGATTTCGGCTTCCCAAGGATTAAAGTGGTTTCTCTGGAGGAACCTCAGTACATATCGCAACACCAAAGCTCGGCACGGACAGAAACTTCCTTTGTTGTGCAAAGTTATGACAGGAAATAACACTGGGTTGGACTGATAAGCTTCTTGCATTCACCTGCTGCGTATCAAATGTTTGGGAAAGGTGTGTAGCAGGACATTCGAAGTCAGCTATTCACCGCCAAAGCTTTATAGCAGCTTTGTAGATGGCAGGCTTCTGGGTGCAAATAAATTGATATCTCTTTCACAAAGAAAGTTCGAAAAACGTATTGATAATGCCTGGGTAAAATGACTGCCTGACTGGCATCAGTAATAAAACTACTCCCATTCCTGCCAAAAAACAAGCCTACAATGAAACACACACCACTTTATTTTTAATACCACAGCAGCTCTGTGTAGAAATATTTTTTTGCAGATTGCCAGACACCAGCGCTTGTGATCAGATCCTGTTGGATCACAGCGGTTTCTAAGCTGCCCGTCAGTATTTACATAGTGTGAGCGTCTGTTCTATTTCGTATGGGATTAAGTATAATCAAAATTCAGGTTACCCTTTGCAAGCTAGCATCAGAGGAAGGCATGCATATTTCAGCTAATTAATTAACAGGAGGATGGATGTGTTAACGTGAGCCTCTTGAGGCACAGGTTAATAACCCACTAAGGGTCGTATTTGCAAGCAGCAAAGCTTCTGTGGCTATACAGTGAGCCATAAATTATGGGTGAGGCCATTTTCTTTTCCAGTCCTGACTATCTAGATACAGGGGGTTGTTACGGCTCTGCTTTCACAGGAGGGTGAGGATTGTGTTTTTTCCTTGTTTTGCACCTAACTCTTTCTGTGTAACTCATTAAAACCCTCTGAATGGCACTGATCATGGCGTGAGGAAACACAAGGGTCTCTTTTCCACCCACCCAGAGGACACATGGAGGCTGTGTAGCCTTCATTATCTAATGCTTCCCTGGTGTTTTTAAGTCAGGGACTGAAACTAATTTGCAAGCATCACACCAGTCATGCCTACGTCACTGCAAAGAAACAGCAAAATTATATGCCGTGGAGAGACATTCGTTTTGCGGAGGCCTATTGCCAGCTGAAAGACTGTACCTGCTGGAGGTTGCCTTCCCACCTCTACTGCAGAGTCAATGAGCATCTGAACCTATGGAGGCAGGGACAGCCTGGCCTTTCACTTGATGAAGAGCTCTTCCAACATGTCGTACAAGCTAAGCTGCGGAAGTCAGAACAAGCTGAGCTGATGGCACCCACCTGTAGCCTCTCTAGATGCACTTCACAGAGAGGCACACTGAGCCTAAGGCCAAAATTTAGGTTCAGCTACAAAGTTCAGATGAGAAGCTAAGAGCCCCTGCATCGCCTCTCTCCACACCTTGTTCTATGGAGCATTTTCACAGATCTTCAAGCTTTCTTAAATCCCCTGTTAGCCAAGATTTTGGGTGTCCCTGGCGAGAAGCTGGTGAAAGCCAAGCGTGAGATCAGAGCAGGCGCCCCTCTGCTTTCCTATCCCCAGCCCCCAGTGTGAACCCAGGAAAAAAGCCAAGTCTTTCCACAAAAAGCAAGAAGCTTGCACATCCTTTTTAACGGATTTTTAATTACAAAAGTGGGGCAAAATAGACCCTGACAGGACAGGACAGGACTCTTCACCTGGCAGAGGTGGGGAGCTGTCTCTCCTTTCCTGGCGTGCTCGGGGGCCATCTGCCAGAGGTTGTGTGCACATGTCCCCTGCAGAGCCCCGGACCCCCACGCAAGTGCAGAGGACGAGGGAAGGCCAGAGCAGCCGGGAGAGGGGTGTCAGGAACTTTTAGGAAATCTGGCCGAGCAGAGGTCTGCAAGGGAGAGAAAAGCTAGAAAACGGAGGAAGCAGAAAATTTTGGATGGGACTGTTCTGTTGCTGGGTTCTTGCTGCCCCCCTCTCCCAAAACAGCACCGTAGGCAGAGAGCTGAGCCATGAGCGTGAGTCACGTCCCTCTCTGGGCTGTCGGGTTTGGGGTTATGGCTGCGTTGTCAGCTTTGTCCTGCTGTGGGGTTGGCAGGGCCAAGTGTTCCCCACCAGACTGGCTCGTAGGCAATGATGATCTTGGGCAGGAATCAGCAAAGCCCCAGCTCCTTCGTAACAGTGCTGAAGGGATGCCACAGAGACAGCCCCACACTGGCTGGGAGGTGAAACAGGACCACCTTATCACCACCTCCTGCTGTGGAGATGCTCCAGGCTTGCACACACCCTGGTTGTGTGGGAGATGGGGTATTTGGGATGTCGAGTTTCTCAAGCTTCTCACTCCTCCAGCCTAGGTCTCTCCACCAGAAGGGTCTTATTATTTCGGGAAGTCGCAAATCCGTGGTGTAACCTCTCCAATGACAACACAGGGGGAGAGGACAGCCTCTAATGAAACAGGAAGCTCCAACATATAATCTGAGGTGTTCATTTCAATTAGGGATGAGCTCCATTACTCCTCATGTTTTATAGCTATTGTAGCTCTTAGCTCCTACAAAGGGTGTGACTACACAGGAGGTGACTGAAAAGTCTGGTGGCAAGAGTGGGTGAAGTTGCACAATGCATTCATCAATGAAGTCCCCAGGGTCAGGGTTTATTTGAACAGGTCACTGGCTACAACCAAGAGGCTTATGGATCTTGCCCTCAGGAACAGAGCAAGTCAAAACGCCACTGAACAAAACTTCCCCACAAGTGTTCCTTCTTAGTTCTGTTTGGAGTTGGTGAGTTAATGGCCTAATCACTTGTAACAAAATGGGACAGGTTAAGCACCAGGGAGAGTGGGAAATCATAGCGTTTATCGCTGCTGAGCTGGCATTTATCTGTATAAATAGGAGCAGGCTGGGTTACAAAGACATGCCTGAGTTGAAAATCGAGGGAAATTAGAGCTTAGTCCTCTCATTTACCCACCCTTATGAGCAAAGGTATTTCTCTGCCCCTCAGTGGCACATGGGTGCACATCTGCCCTAAGAGGTGTGTGGCACAGGTCACTGACCAGCTCTCCACTCCCTTATAGGAGCCTGGGGATCCTGAAGATGCAGTGCACAGGCAGGCAAACAAATCCAAATACTGCAATTAAATCCCATGGCTACTGTTGCACCTTTTCATGTTCATCACCACTTGCAGGGCAGTCCGTATTTGCAATTCAGTGGGTCGGCTGTCTGCCAAGGTACTCTGACCTGGCTTTCAGAGAAGACCCAAGCAGAGATCAGCAGTAACCGTGTTTTCTTATCCCACCAGGATCTCACCAGACCTTCAAAGAAACAGATACTGTTGAAGCATCTCTCCAACCAAGCATGCTCAAGAGCTTTCACCAAACACATCCTCCATGTGCTTCAGAATGAAGATGATGTTTCCAGCTGCAGCCTGGAGAAGTCGCAGACTCCTGACTGGTTTCTCAAAAGGCTGCATGTAGAGACCTCTGTCTCACTGAACACGTCCAACAAGAAGCTGGGCATCCACCAGCTTTAGTAGGGTTGTCAACTCGTCGTCAGCCTCTTCCAATGTTCTGAAGTTACCATCCCTCCAGACCTAGCAGTGCAACCATGCAAGGGTTGCTCCCTACAGCTCCCGGGGTTGCCTCATCTGGTCACATCCCTGGCTCCGTGGTCTCACCAAGTGGTCGTGCTCCTTTCTCTTTCTCTCTGCACAGTCCAGTCCGTTCCTCCACCAGTCTTGGTGCTCACCTAAGCTTTCTGGAGAGCAGATTCAGCTCATTCCCCTAGCAAAAAGCTCATGTGTGGATGTGACAAGCACCTGAACCTTGTACAAGAGAAACAACAGGAGTGTCTGGCCATGCGAGTGGCAAAAGCGGTGCTGTCCTCACTCAGTAACAGTAAACTGGTGTAACCCATCTCACCAACCCACTGGTGTAGCCCAGCTTTAAACTACCTCTTGCAAAAACACCCAGTTCAGAAAATCAATCAAAAAATCAGTCAATCAAGAGATAGATAGAAAAATAAATGAATAAATACATAAATGTTGTTTACATTATTAACTTTAAACTTGCATCATTGTGTGGGGAGGGAAGGTCAGGGTAGGGAGTGACTACATAAGCAGTTATTTCAGGAGGTAAGGGGATGGGAGTACCCAGAGCAGTGAAGACGATCATGACAAGCAGATGGGGGCAATAGTCTCTTACCCTGGTTCAATTCTATCTGGAATAACATGTCTGATCACAGCCTGAGACCATAAAGGAAGAGCTAGAGGTACAAGTTTGCCTTCCCCACACATCAGCCATCACGCCCAGCCACACTCTGCTGCAGCACACCCCTGAGAAGCCATCCTAACCGTGCTGCATCTGTGGTTTCGCAGACGTGAATTTGTAATTGCAGGCTCAGCATTCGCTCTTTGAAAGCCGGCCTGTTGTATCTAATTTCAAGCAGTGCCCTGCCTAACAGTCATGAGCAAGGTGCCAGCTAAAGCTACGCAATGAGGTTATTATTATAACTACAGAACAAGAGGCGTTGCAAGGAAAAGACCTTGGCAACCCAGAGGGAGGACTAGAGAGACATGCATGGGTATATGCACGCTAGGAATAATTCCATTTACTACTAACAGCCCAGCTTCGCTGAACTGCTGCTGGAGTGGCAGAAGCTTTGCAAGAGAGTCAGACCTTTGTAAGCCTGCCACGTTTGCAAGTCGGCACAGAAAATACTCTCCTCTTTCTGCTACGTTTTTCCAATTATTACCATGATGCAGAGGAATCTCGGATCTCCACCGCCAACTCATTAAAGGAGGATACAGAGGACAGTCCCCACCTCATTTGCCTATCAGCTAATTAGCACACAGGAGTTCAGTGCTCTTGCTAAAGGTCTTTCTTTGGTTCTCTTTGATTGAGTCCTCAAAAGCAGGTCTTAAAGACAGATTTCTTACCCTGAAGGAAATGAGAAAATACAGGCACTGATGTTCTCCACCACAGAGCAGCTGTTTGCATGGGACGGGGGAACAGAATGACAATCTCCACTTAATTTCCAGCTGTGTGGATGTTAAAGAAGGCAAAAAAAAAAGGAAACTTCCACCTTTTTCATAATTGGCCGTGAAAAGCGAGCACTGTCCTAATGGCGATTACAGCTTTAACGGTACAAGGTAGCAAAGATCACAAGCGCTTTTAGAAAGAACCAAGTGTGTGATTCTGTGGCTCTGGCGAAACTCCAGANACACACACATGTATCTATACAAACACATATATACATGCCACCACCCTTTAGCTGGATGCACGTGGGCCCTGCTGTCTGGATGGGACCCCACTGTTGTTAATGGAATTTCGTACAAGCAGTACGAATGGGGGGAGGGAAGAGCTTGGGTTTAGCAGTACAAAACTTCCCATGCAGGTCAGATTCCTTGACAAGAGCCTAAACATAGCATAAACTCTGGGCAGATATAGGACTCGCCATTTGTAGAGAACCCCAAGCTGTCTGAAAGGGCAATGCATCATACTAGTTACTCAGTCTAACCGTGGCTGTTCTCTCCAGCAGTGCACTTTCACTAATGTCGCTGGAGTTAAATCACTGTAAATAAGGTCAGAAGATGCTTGATTATTTATTTTTTTTACCAAGTTCAAGCTGATCAACAGGTTTGGGTGTCTATCACCGACCCTAATGGCAGTGCTTAGGTTTCTAAAATATGCAAGATGTACCAAATTACACGTGTTCGCATGCCATGAAACGCAAGCGTAGTCATTATCAAGGTAACATCTACAGGTTTTGTGCCCCAGAGTCCTCTTAAGCTATGTAAGACACAACCAAGAATCAGTTCCCACACTGAGTAGAGAATGTAATGTAAGTTCAAAGTGGATAGAGGGCAGATTCGTCAGAGATAGAAAATGCCATGAGACAATGAAATAAATAGTGGTCTGAGGGACAGGAGACGTAACTCGCCAGCTGCTTAACGTTAACATGACGCGCAAACCCAAAAATGCATGTCTCCAGACGGATAACTGTCCCACCCTACACAAGGTGTGTACATCCACATGCAGTAAGTCAAACAGCATGGGAGCGATGTTGCTTAATGGCAGGTGCCACCTGCTAAGTCAGAGGAAATACAGGTGGGCATGGTCAGAGCTCCGAGAGGAACTACAGCTGCACAAACAGTTGGCCAGGTGGAGCCTGCGAGGTCTCTGCAGATCGCAGGAAGATTACGCAACCTTGCTGAGAATGTTTTGGAAACAGCGTTCATTCTTTTTTCTGTTCAGTCAGCAGGGATTACGGGCGTAGTAACTTCATCTATCATTTTCACAAGGAGATAAGGGCAAGGAAGGTGTAGGGCAGATAAAGCATGTCTACTTTCCCCGCCCTCCCTCTTCCCCCAGTGCAAACTTAAAAGCCGCACGACTCAGCTCACATGAGCACCTCTTATCTAGTTAACACAAGGCAGGAGAATGTGTAACTAGTTTATTGCTTCCTGCATCTGTACCACTCTGATCTATCTCATCAAATATCGTAAATGTCTGTAAAGATGGGCAGATGTGGTCCTGCCTCGCAGAAAGACACCTCTACAAGAACATGCAGCTGGCACGGGGGTCTCTGTAGTTGGAGGCATTTTGCTGCCACCTTTCAGAGACCACAAGATCCAACATCCAACAAAGATACAAGCAGACATCCTGTTAGAAAAATATTTTGGCGCACTTAGCCTGTATCTCACAGACCAAGGTATGGTACGCATCCACTTCACATTTATTCAAGGAGTTTTGTGCAGAAACATAACTCATGTCTCTGACTAACTTCACCCAGCCCAATAAATATTTCAGTGTTTGCACTACATAGAGCAAACAGGGAGACCTGCAATGTACATTAGGACCCTAGCATTATCTAATTTTCATTCACCTAGTTATGCAATTCCTAAATTCACTGTATAGTCAAAGAAGAGAAGGGCTCTAGAGGGAGATGCTGCTAATCAAAGTTTCCCACCTGGCTCTGTGCCCTGTTGTAATTTGAATAAACTAACTTCTTAGACGTTTGGTGGGTGCTTAGTCTTGGAGAAGGTGACTCTGTACATCTCAAATTTCTGATTTGTGAGACTGTCAGTTCTAGAAAACGCCACTGAAACCCATGATGTTGTTACATGCAATACAAGTGTAAATTATTATAAATGCAATGTCTGATTAAGTCTCTAATTACTTATTGGAAAACCTCTAAACCTTCCACAGTGATGATAAAAAGCATGTGGTGAACAGCATTTTCCAAAAAATGAGTTATGTTATCTTGAGCAGCAGTTTGTTTATACATGATTTGGTCAATTCCCTCCCCCATCCCCAGAGGCTCTTCTTTGAGGGTGTTTGAGGAACCCGCAGTGTATGAGCCACTGACAATATTTACTGAGAGTCTGGTAGCAATCAAGTAACCTATATGTCTGCTCCTCATTATTAAATATTCCAAACTTTTATTGAGATTATTAGAACCTATTTAATGGCTCATTGAACTTAGAGACCATACAATTTTCCTATTAGCCGTTTCCATCTAAATATTTATGATAGCAGTTCATACGAGAAATAACAAAAGGCACAAGAAATGAGGAAAAGGGAGGCATTTCCTCAGCTGCCTGGGAGCAAGATCTCTCCGTAACTCCAGCATAAACCAGTGGTGCAACTTAAAGGAAGCTAACTGAGACACACAAAGCAAATCTGTTGATGATGAAAGGAGAACCTGGCCATGTCTTTAACGGAGTCTGCATAAATTTGGATACAAGGCTCTTTTCCATGATTAAAGAGAATATTTATAACTACTCATTTCATTTCTTTTGGGTGTGGTAAGGACTATTCCAGTTGAATCACTACCTGGTATAAACAGATTTATCTATTTCTAACTAGAATATAAACCAAAATTCCAACATGTTTTCCATCAGCATGCTAAAAGCACAGGTGTGGAGGAGGGGGAAAAAAATCATTATGGTTTCTTCTTTGGATGGAGTTTTGATGGAAACGCCCCCCAAAGGAAGACTCTTTTTGAGGAAGACATAGTCGTAAGAGCTTGGGAACAAATTGATGCAACCTGTATCTTCAGATAATCTAAAACCTCCACATTTTTAGATACTATGGAATCTGAGCTATCAACAAAGCAGAAATGCAGAAGACAGGACCGTTCTGCTTATCTGATTATGAGAAAGGACAGTCATACTGCCAGAATCCTTCAATTCAGATTATTTGGGAGCAACTCTCTGTACCAGTTGCTAAGTGCAAGCAAAATCAATGCAGGGCAACACCCTCAGGTGAACGTGATGAAGACACAGCTGCCAGGGCAGATGCCCACCATCTCACTTCTGCATGTTCTATGAAAACAGACATATTTAAGTCCAATTGCATTAACATGGCACTGAGCCCAAACTGAAATGCCTTGTCACTAGACAGGAATTATTGGCCCAGTCTAATACTACGATGCACAGCTTCTAGGCAGGATCTGGCTTGCACCCAGCTGGCTTGCAGTACTGGGAAAAAGGACATGAAAACTTTCTGACCCATCCACAAAGAAACACTGAAGTTCAAGGGAATAATCTTCAAAATTGCTGCCTCATTGTACAGACACCTCTAGTCTTCAGCTTAAGGTGGTGTAGGCTTTTAATGTTCTGCTTGAGGGCTCCGTAGGAGTATTGCACAATACCAAGAAGAATGCAACATGGCATCCATCTCATTCCTAAACCTGATCAGGAATGTCAAAAGTCATCTATTTTTCATTTTGAAATACAGAGGTGTGTACAGCCTGCCACTGTCTGAAAGGTGAATCAACAACAACCCAAAATGATGGGATGTTCAGTGTTTTCTGGCTTTTTCTTTGCTGAAAGGATAAAAGACTTGAGCAGGGTAGAGAGGAATTCCACCCAGACTGGTGTGAAAGCTGGTGTGGGACTGGTTACGTGCAATATACATAGGCATGACTGGGAATCTAAGCATAGGCGTTACAAATCACTAGGCCTGGGAATTCTCCACTGACGTAGCCGTTGTGATGCTGAAGAAGAACATAGCTCCAGCTAAATTAGGTCATGAGATATTAGCACCTTTCTCTTTATGTTCCCTTTTCATAAGGAAATAAATAACATAGGATGTACAGATAATAAAATTACAAAACCAGTAATTCAAAAGACATATAATGGAAGAACTGAAGCCATATAAATGCCTCCTCATACCATCCACATATATACATGTAAAGGACACTCCTTTTCCAGGAAGTTTAATCTCCAAAATGAGTTCTGAGGAATACTGTCATGGCAATGGAAGAAATAACAAGCCTCCAACTGTCTTCTCCTCCCTTCTGCTCATACTTGCTGCTCCCAGAGTAAAACCACTGGAAAATGCACCTGTTTTCATGCAAGAAGTACCAGCCTTGGCAGGAGCTGTTCTAAACCAAAATGCCAAGCTTTGCAGAGAAATGACAGGGTATGAGCACTCATGTATTTCTCTTGACTGTCACTAAGATAGGAAGGCGTAGGATTGTCTGGTAGCAGGTAGAGACATGAGGGACTCTGGGATATACAGTGACATATGTGCCCTTGTCTGTGAGTGCCCCCAGTGAGTAAGGTACTGGGCATGAGTAAACCTCATCTTTTCATACAGGAACCTCAGCCAGGGGAGTGTGGACTAGTGACCAAGATAATGTACAATGTCTTCCTTGACCTACAGTCTCCATTAATATTGCCAGATAAAGGACATCAGTAATGAGCTGCCTACAAAACCCAAAACGATTGGCTGCATGCATACAGCAGTTGAAGAAAGAAACTCATCCCCCTTCCCCACTTGATGCCGGCTGCCCGGTATCACCAGACAGAACTCTAAGGTGCGTGGTGGTAGCTCAGCTGAGCCAGCACCACCCCAGCTATTCCCCCTGCAGGCAAGGATCCCAGGGTCTGCACTGTAGGAGGGCAGGGGCTTCAGGCTTGAATGTGGAAGTTGGTCCATGTTCAAAACGAAGCATATAGATCCTGCACTGACCTCAGAAGAAAGACTGTAATGTCAGAAAACAAAGTCCCCCTCTGTGGAACAGACTCTTTTCTTTTACACCCGAAAATCCCAGTTACACCATTAGAGTGACACCACACTAAACCAGGATAGAGCCTGCTTCCATAAGGCTCTCCTCTGTCAGTGCATGTGTTGCCTAATTGCCCTTCTCAATGAACTTGGTAATGAAGAATGTGTCATCACCTGCTTTCTTTTTCAAATACAGCAAAGCTGACGCAAGAACATGATCTTCCCATTTTTGTCTATGACAAACAACCAACTTGAATGATAAACTACAGTATAAATAAAAGCAGGGAATCATAAGCAGCATACGGAATAACTACAAAAGAGTATTGGTTTTCAGGCTAACTCTTTATCAGATAGTAAATTAGATATAAAGCCATTTAGTTGAAAGATAATAAGGTTTATACAGCTAAGAAGTCAATCTTGTAAGGAATATTGCTGACTTCATTGTCTGTGTTAAGCCAATCTCTACTTGTTAAACCTCTGACCCTCCCCTGGGTCTCATTCTGTAACCTATGAAGAATGACCGGACTTTAAAGTACCTCCTCCTCCCCATTACATTTGGAAAATATGCTACCAGGACAGTAGTATAACAAAACACAAGAACATCAGAGCAGCCCCGCTAGGTCAGATCACCTAGTCCTGCATCCTGTTCCTGGCAGGGGCTCAGAACAGGTAGAAGGAAAAAGAAAAAACGAGGTGGGCATTTGGGGCATATCCTACCTTTCAAGAGTAGTCCTACAGCCTGGAGATTTTTATCTCTGAAATTTCTAGGCTAAAAATTATCACATATTGTTCAGAGTTGGCCTGCTTCAGCACTTCGGGTTTCCATATCTTCATTATGATGGTACTGCCCTGCCACGCTCCAGGCTTTCTCTGCTCAGTCCTGTACATACATATGACAAGACAACAGAAGATTGGCCATCTAGCTAGACGAGAGACTAGAGATAAGAAGGTAGCCAGGATTACTGATGGACCTGGGAGGAGAAGCATATCTCCTGTCTCCCAGTCCTATGACAGCACAGTCCTTCCCAGTACCTTCACTCTCTCCATGCTTTTGCAGGAGCTGGTCAGCCAACGCATGTTCTTCTCCTCATTTTCTCTTCTCAAGCCTCTCTGCTCCTTGACACCTTCGAGACAAACACAATAAATCTTTACCAACACGTACAGTGAGCCGTGCTTATTCCTTGTGAAGTTCCACAGAAATCTAGGCAAAGCATTGTCAACATTGAAGGAATTTCCCCTTCTGCGAGCTGAGTGCAGGAACAGACGACGCCCAGCTTTTATTAGATGGAAGCCCAGCTTTTATCAGATGGAAGCCCAGCTTTGTGACAGGAGATTGATTTCTCCACACCTACTTTGCATTGCTTTCTGGGGATAGAAAGAGAAGATAAAAACTCCGCATCTGTCACTAGTGAGGAGAGACCTAGAGACAAGTTGCAGCACTCTTGCATGAACACCAAAAGTTCCCAGTGTTGCAGCAGAGAAAAAGGACAACACACAATACAAGTGCCTGAAGCCCTCCAAATACCTCATTCCACGACATACACCCATGCAGGGTTGTATATGTCCCTGTCCCAAATCAGAGCTGTGACCACAACTTAAAGTCTTGCATTTTCGCCCATATCACAGCTTGATGTTCAAGTCATGGTTCTTCCAGCCGCTTTCCTTCTCTGATGGGTTTAGAAACCATGTGTAATGCTACAGTAGTGTTCCTCAGCGAGTCTGATCAAAAAGCATCCTGATTTCAAATGCGGTGAGGCTTTCAAGTGAGATACCAACTTTGAGAGTTTCGGGGCTGTATATTAGAACTGGAAATCAGAAAGTACCTTCTTTGACCCCTTTTCCAGTTCTGTCTTTTAAAGGACGTGGTGGGTTTTTTCCAGGCATCTTCCAGGCATCCAGTTCAGTGGTCAGTGCAACTTCTGCTGTTTTCACCTCTCTTTTATTTTTTCTCTTTTCTAGAACGTGTTATATAGACCTCAGTGTAATAATAATAATAATAATAATAATAACAACAACAACAACAACAACAACAACAGAACTACAACAAAACTACAACAACAACAATAACAGAATTTGATAGCAGAACACAGCATCCTATGAGACAAAACTCTGGAAACCATGGGACATGCAAACATATGGCAGTGATATTGCATAATGTTTCAGCGTACAGCAGAGAGCACTGTTTGTATCTCTGTTAGATTCAGTTTCCTTGCTGCCATTGAGGAACTGCTTAATAGTATCAGTTAAGACCTCAGCCTTTGAAATCACTGTTTTCATCTGCAGAAGAAAGAGGAGGCAGATCAGTGTATTCCAGGATAAAACTTAAGTGAGAGGCGTGTATATAAGTTCTCTGGAATGTAATTTTTAGTGGTGTCAAAACTGCCAGAAAGATAAAGGAACTTAAAGGAAATATATATACTCATGCAAATGAGTTCCATCTTTTCAGTTGACAAGCACTGGAATTAAAAAGAAATACAGGAAAACAAAATAGAAAAGGACATTCACCCATCCATTCCTACCTCTTCAGAAAACTGACCATGTGAGGAAAAAAATATCAGGCGTAGGAGACAGCTTCTCTCTCTGAGCAGGCTGGCTATGATGAGACGAGCCGCAGTGCCACTCGCCTCGGTGTGCAAGTCTGCCCAGAACCCTCTCACAGGACTCCTCGGTGGTAAAATGGGACCTTGCAGCACATTCTGCATCGTGGAATGTCATTGTTATTCCTAACACTTATTTGTAGTGGTGTAGCTTCACAAAGGTCTCCCTTTCCAGGTCAAGGACCTCATTGTGGTTGGCATAGTGGAGAGAGAAAATCTGTCCCCAAAGAGTTGATACTTTAAACAGAAAGCACTAGAGTAGTGATAACCCAAATCAAAATTCCAGAGATATTTCATTTCTTCATGTCATCAAATCACTTGACTATGAGTAGGACAGAATTGAAAAAAACAAAACAAAACAAACAAACAAAAAACTCTGAGATATACTGTACATAATTTATTACATAATTAAGTGTTTGTATGTCAGCTATCCTTAGATGTGGGTCTTCCAGAAACCACTTCCAGAAAACAGGAGTCCACTGTAAAAACAAATACATTAACACCTAAAGGCTGTAATCTGCCCTAATACAATCACTTAAATTAGTAGCATTTTTCATTTCATTGTGTTGGTTTAGATTCATTTTTTGGAGCTAAACTGGCCATGAATGATGAAGATATTGTAATTTGATTTTATAACAGATGTAATTGGGCCAACAGGGCATCAATTGTATGTCACTCTAAACAACAGCGCAGAAATGAAAGCATAGGAGAGGACTGGGACTTTTAAGCTTGAGAAGATGCTGAGCTGAGAAGTACATGTCTATGTCGATCCTGGAGCTCAAGAGAGGTTCATGTCCAGTGTGACATTTCACGCACACCACTAATACAGGCTCCTTAGGACTCACTGGACAAAATCTATTCAAATGCATTAACATCACGAATGTTTTTATTAAAGCTCAGGCATGGACAAACTGAAAGGTTAACTCTGTCCTCTGGGCAAAGGGGGACAGGGCATAGCATCATCTAATCACGCTGCAGTTCCTGGGGATCAGGCAGCTCAGCTGCTGGAGAAAATGTAGCATCTCTACTAAGAATTCAAAGAGATTTAAAGGGACACACTTAAAGATGTTGCATGCAGTATTTTATACTGGTATATTATTTGATCTAGCTCAAATGGAGCTGGTTTATTTGTAATTCCTCCTTTTCTTTACAATTTCCTCACCTGAGTGGTGCCTGACTTGTGGCAGCCATGCCATTAAGGTTACCAGAGTGAGCAAAAACATACCACTATAGTAAGAGAATCTGAACTGCATCTACCAGAACCAAAACCAGCTTTTTTTTTTTTTTAAGATTTGTAATGTGTCACTGAAAGGCTGAGACCCAACAGCTTGGATTTTAAATGCAGTATTAATGAAGTCTTCATTGCTCATCCGCCTTTGTCTAAAAGCTGAAACACATCCAGTGGCTCAGAATAGGGTTCTTTTCTCTTTCACCAGCAAACACAGCTGCCACAGTGCAGTTTCCCAGAGCCGGTTCTCCTCTCCCATGGAAAATCCTCACCTGCCTTGCCATGTTCAGTCCACGAGGGTAACCTCAGCTCCACCTTCTCAGCAGCCAACACCAGCAAGCAAGGGCACTTATACATCCCGTAAGTCCCATCCGCATTTTACTTTCCTTCCTTTCTTGCCCATTTCCCATTTCCAGACATTAGAAAAGGCCCTTCATGGCAGATAGTGGTAAATGGCAAGTCACTCACCATGCACCTTCTGCAACAATTTGTTTCAGAAAACAAGCAGGCTTAGCATTAGTATCACTGAACTTTAAAGCCGGGTACCTTGCATTAGACATTTGAATAGACGGGTTGATTCTCAGGCTTTAGAGCACTAATTTCCCATTGGCAGGTTATGTTTTTGCAGTGTATTATTCACAGAGTAGATGTCCACGATAAGAAGTGGTCCTCAGTAAACGACAAAGACAAAGGAGTATAAATCACATATAAATCTCTTAGCAATCTTTTTTAGCTAGCTAGGTATAAACATGCATGTTTAAAACTAAATTTCTATTTTCTCCTCTCCTTTAGGATAAAGTCTGGCTCCATTTTTAATGCCTTTTTTTCTAGAAAAATTTTGTGATTCTATAAACTCTCATTGTCTTGGATGTGGTATAAGTTTGGGAGTCCTGGCTTTCCTTTTCAGTCATGGGTTACAGTAGAGTTAAACTAAAGACTAAACTTAGCAAATTCTCTGCACTAACATCCCAAACATGACTGTGAATAAAAAAGCAGACTGAGCACATGTTCCTAAGAGAAATTTAGTTTAGAATATGGCGATATTTATTGAATAACCAGACACAATCTCAGTAGAAACTTAGATTTATCCCAGGGAAGAGCAAGCTACAGGCCTTCTTCATTCTCTACAGGACCACAGTGTTTCCAATACTTTAAAACATAATTTTGAGAGCACTCTGGGCATTGTGAGAGGGACTTTTGAGGTCTCAGGATCTTCGAGCCCTGCGCAACCCAGTAAAGGATGTAGAATTACCACGGCAGGATAATGGTACTGCCCTTTTTAGTAAACGGTGTTGAGATCTGCTGATGAAAAGCACTAGATAGGAGTGAGGTACTATCTATGCCAACACTCAAATCAGACAGCCTCATGTACAATCTGTTTATTTTTATAGTGAAGTATATTATACTGCCAAAAGGACACTTCATCATCTATAATAAATATTCATCTACATGTATCATGCACTTGAGCTGCATGAACGATGAGATCAGAGTATAGAAATGAATGAGAAACTCGTAAGATAAATGTCACCTTTCAATGTTGTTGTTGCAGATAAATTGCAGATGGATATAAACAACGTCAATTATTTCATGCAAGTGTTCCTTGACTCAACATAAGATGTTCCTTATGCCTAGACTAAAATCCTAAACCTTATCATTTACTTTTCATCAGGGAATGGCAAGAAGAAACAGTATGAAGTTTCACTAACTGAGGATAATTTTGTACAGTAACAAACAAACTTCATCACATGAATTGTCCCAGAAACAAAGGTCACATGCTCTGGTGTAGAACAAATCCTCACCTGTGCATACTAAATAGCTTCATTAACTACAAAAGAAATATTTTGATTAACACTAGCAAAGAATGTGGCATATAAATTAAATTTCCACATGTAGTTATCGTGCAGCAATGACTCTGAAGCAGAGCAAAATATTATTTCTGTGACTTAGGTCTAGTAAGAAAGGAAAACAAATTTAAAAGAATCTCTAGCTTTGCTGAGGTTTTGAGTATAGAGAGTTTGGATTTGCTAGTTTGTGAATTTATGAACATATGTTCTAATTTTTTTACTATTATCCTTAATTTTCTTAGGGAAGGAAATATTTTTCATGGAATGGTCTTTTATTTGGTTCTAAACCATATAACTAGTCCTGAATATGCAACAACTGCTTTCCATGAGCAACATGAAGAACAATAGATGCAAGAACTGCAATTTGTAATACACCCAAAGAGGCAAAGTTACACAACTGGCGTGGCCCTGTATCGTACGTTCTGTCATCTGCAAATAAAACAAAACAGAAAGAAATTGTCTTGAAGAAGCAGTTTTAAGATTAAGTAATTTGTGAATGTTCATTCTGAAAATGTGTGTTATGCTAATAGAAGGTCATGGATGGTGGTGTCATGGCATTGTCACCTCTGTTACAAGACATGGGGTTTAAAAGTTATATATAACCATTCTGGTCTTAAGTTGTTTTTGGTTTTTTTTTCTCATCCGACCAGAAGTTTGGTGTCATTTTAACATTAAAACCCAAACAGCGTCTGAAGGCTGGGTCATATGACTGAATCCAATCACGTTGTGGCTGTTTAGCAAGTTAACTGTGTCTGCCCTCCTGCCCAAGCAGAGATAACCACATACACATCACACTTGGTCCACACAACCCCAGTCACGAGGCTGTACACATTAATTCGTCTCAGGTAAGGCAGCTCAATTTACTTTGTCTCACAGCCAAGGCAGCATAAAACAGGGCACCGTCACTTGTTCGACCAGCTCTGGTTCCATGCTTGCCCGTACACCCAAATATTCCTCCCTCATGCTGTCCAACAGCACAACCCAGAAGTCCACCCAAGCCAACTACATCGCTTGCATGAACAAGTGGTTGGGCTTTGAATTTTCCTTGCTATCTAAGCATGCAAGGAGCCCGTTCTGCCAGCACTTATTGACCCCAGCAGCAAATGCGTTGCACACGCTGCCTTGGGGGCTGCAGCGCGCCGCTCCGTCAGTAAGTGCTGGCGAGATCTGGCACTCGGTTTTCTGATTCGTGCCTCTGCACCCAAAGCTGGCCAGCCTCGCCTGCAGCTTTACTGAAGTGTGGGTTAATGAAATATAGGAGAATAAACAGAGATGCTGTTCTCTTAAAAGCCACTACATCTGAAATTTGGCAGGCTGCAGTACATTATATCACCAACCACAGGGTCATAATGTGTAAATACATCGCGCATAGAAAATAGTTACCGAAAAGTAAGTGTAGTCAGCATTTGTAATAAATAATAGCTAATAAATAGTGAAAGCATTACATTCTAGGATGCAGGATCCTATGTCTTCCATTATTTAGTAATTTATTATATGAAATCCATTGACCTTTCCAAGCTTTCCTTTTTCCCTTTCTTTTTTTGGTGAAGCAAGAGCGTTAATTATGCTTTAGCTTTTTTTATTGAACAACATTAGCATACAAATAGGCCATCAATAACCAATTACAATCTCCATCTCAGAAGGAAGAGCACTACAGTATTAAGAGTGGCTACTCACACACACACAAGCCCTTTTTAAAAAAGACGGGGAACTCACAATTGAATAATACAGGAATGCACAGGAAAACCAGACAATGATAGATGGATAAATATCAGGCTAGCTCTCAGGCAGGGAATTCAAAAAGGTCCTGCTTATTCATTGGCCAAATATAAGTCTATCAAAATAACCCTAGTTTTCCCCAGACTGCCCTGCCAATGACTCCACAGATTAAAAATCTGTTCAGATCTCATGCTGGTAACTTTTATGAATTTTACTCAAGTGGAAACTATCAGTTGTGTCAAATGGCACTGACTTATGTCTTAAGCAACGTTTGACTTATTGCCAGTGAAACACTAAATCTGCTTCCTTCTTTTTTATAGTGGGGGAACTATATGGGAGAAAGGGTTATTTGTTGCATTTATCATTTAGCACATAGGTTTGCGCTAAAGATGAATAATAAAACAATCGCCGTAATATTTTTATCAGTAAGTACAATACATTACTGCTGTGCCTTTCGTCTAAGACCTGGTTTAAACCTGAACCTGCACTGATTTAACTAAAGAAGTTATTTTAAATCTTTTTAATTGAAGCAGTTTCACTTCATGTCGATGCCCTAAATTTGACTTCAAATGCAAATAGAAGGTAAATTAATTTTAAAGTGTCCACACAAGATATTTCCACGTGTTTACCTAACATTTAAATCTATTTAATCAGTTGTGTCTAAACATATGGTCAATCAGTCAATGCAGTTATAGAAGTTACTGACCCTCAGCTGAAATGCAGTAAATAACCAGATGCTGGTTCATAGACCATTGTGAAAAATGTAAATAGCTTACTTTAACAGCTTCTTTGGTTGAAGGATGACCCCTTACACTGCCATGCCTTGATCCATTGCAAGGTTCTTGTCTGAAGCATTATATGTATATTCTGCTGGGGGAGTGCACGCTCTATGGAAAAAATATTGAGTAAACACCTTGAATTAGTGAAGTCAAAGCCTCCTGAAGAAAAACCTGTTTACAGCTTTCATGAAAGTTATCTTGACCTCCTGCCTTATGTGGGTTTTTTTTTCCATTAAAATGATAAATAAATCTGTGAAACCTACATAGCACTGATTGTCTTTTGTTTTAAGGCTTCAGCAGGCAAGTTGTGCCAAACCCTGCCTCGCCAGGTGTGGAGATGAACCCCTCGGCTGCCCACCTTGTCTACCAGCAGCAAATACCACCTCCAATGAAGACACAGAACCACACAGGCATTCCATCATCAGACAGCACAGTTTGCAACCGACCGTTTCAGTTTAACCAAATACGAAGACAGATAAAGTTGTGAATTTCAGCAGCCAATGTGCCAACGCTCACTCCACTTTTCCATCTCCCCTGTGAGGGTGTTATCTTCTGAGCTGCCCAGGAGGATTCAAAGACATTTATTAACGACACCTTCCCCTTAAAGCAATGGAACAATCCCCCCCTCTCCTCCAGGTTTCCTCCAGTGCAGGTAAGAAATGAGCTGCTAAAGTCCTAGCTGCTGTCAGAGGATTTCTCTGGTTTTAAAATACAATGTGACATGCTGAGACAGTGACAATTATGTTTTAACTCCACTATTCTACTCAGTTCTTCTAAGATCTGTTTTATCCTCTGGCATTTCAGTGCTTTACCGCTGAAACTATGCATGACATTTCCTGACGGCTGTTTCTGGTGGTGTTAGTACATGGGTTTATGACACTGCCAAGGACCATACAGAAGAAATTTTCCATACTCTGATATCAGCACTGCAAAAGGGCATGGAAAAGACTTGAAGGCAAATGTTCAAAGGAGCAGGTTTTAGGGTACAGTCCCATGAGATGGGGTGAGCCGACCTATCAACTCATTGTCAACGCGCTGGTGATGACACTGTGGTTCTCCCCATCTTTCCTCTCCTCCCCATGCCAATTGCCTGCCCCCCTACCCTTATCTTGGACTGGCTCTGATATCCTTTGAGCCACACCTTTTTGCCAATTTACTTCACTAACCCAGCGCAAATTGTGCTGTAGGCTGGGAGGCAGGGATCAGATAGTAGTTTCTACAGGCTTAGTGAGCTGGAAGATCTCACAGGAAGGAGACTCAAGGACCAAAGTCAATGAGGAGGAGGAATGATGCTGTATAACCAAGACGAGGGGAGTGACACCCACCATTCATGGAAATAATAATTATTTGCCTGAAACCAAACCTTAATGCAATTTCCTCTAACGTGGTAGTGGTAGGACATATCCAGTCATTCTCAAAGAGTTTGCTGACCCATTTGCAGGATCCTCGTTATTTTGATTCATCGAGTGTCCAAGTGGTTCTGTCCAGGGAGTGCTACAGACAGGACAACCTGGTACGGAGAAGGAGCACTTCATACACAGACTTCTCCTCCGGTTATCTTCATGCTTTTGGAAAATATCTAGAGAATAAAGCTGGAAAAAGACAAAAGGGTCTCAAACTCTCTACAATGAGAGGCAGCAATAGGGAATTGGTCTTTTGTATACTATTCCATTAGATGATTAACAACATGTTAACAGATTATTTCCCTATAATTAATAGCACAAGACTAGTCTAACAAGAAGGAAGAAGACTTTCCAAGACCATCTGTCCAACATCTTGTTTTGGATTTCTGGACACTAAATGTGAGGGTTGCATTCTGCAATGTGAAAATTCACTTTTGAATTTTGCTATTTTGTTAGTTTAAACATAAATGTATTTCTTTGAATCTTCTTTATTTAAAACAACAACAAAAAAAAAAAACATAATCAAAATTAGCATTTCCTGAAAAAGCAAATTTTAAGAACTCTAACTTGGCTGGAAATCTTTTTGTAGAAAATGTGAGCTCTCACTCTCATTAGATACATTTTAGCACTCTATAACACTGCACAAGGGTACGCCAAGGCAAAGCTTTTGAAGGTAATTATATTGCAACTCCTTTTCAAGATATTTCAAATCAGCAGCCCATCCCAAAGACATCCATTCTAATTGTTTTCTGATTTTAGGATTGCTGAACGTTCACACTTAATCATAAACACAGACTGTAGAACCACAGCTGTTATTAAAATGGAGATAAGATAAATCTTAATTAACCGGTTGTACATCTGTAAACAAATAAACTAATCATATCTCCCTGAATTGCAAGAAACAGCTTTGCATCAGCCTGACGAGGAGAGGGGTTTTTTTTAATTTCTTACTGATTACAAATTACAGTAATAGAAATTGTGCAGTATGAAAACAATAGATTCTTAACAGCTCTTTAAAATTTATCTCCATGATTTAAATTGAGAAAGAGGGGAGTGAATGCACGTTCTTATGCCTGTCTTCCTGCAACTGAGACATACGTTGGGCTAGTAAGTGACAACTCATTTAGTTATGGTACTCTGTGTGGCAAACCCAACACTGGGGCAAGTCCACTAATTTCTTGAATGTTGCTGTCTTTCCTCTTAGAAATTAAGTAAAATGGAAAAGTTGAGATCACAGCTCTGACGTTATCATGGCTTTGCTGATGACCCCTTCCAGATATCTCCATCATTATCTTGTTGCTGTTGAGAAGGTCTGACAGGATCTAAGCCAGTGGTTCAAAATCTTCCCAGTCTTCAATAAATGTCTGCATATTACCACCTCCGTAAATACAGAATTCCACATCAATATTACTGGTAGGCTATCCCAGGATTATTTCAATTGCATTTTTATGCCTCTTATTGCTAAGTCAGTAGGGGGGAAATCTTCTTTTAATTTACTTTTAAGTTTATTAAAACTTACCAGTTCCATGATGTCTCAGCAACTCCACTAAACTCACTGACTCATTTTACAGAAGCCACTGAAAAAAACATCTGATGATGTGAATTTTGGGGTCTCTCTTGCTTTGGCTGTATTAATTCGACCAAGATAAGGGAAGCTGTTATGACCTGTTACTACTCCTACACAAGTAAAGAACTGGAAGTGTGAATTTTATCTCATTGATCTGAACTATTTCTGAAATGACTAATAGCTGCTCACAAAACAGAAATTGATATCACCAGATTGTTTTTGATGCTGTTATCCCAAATATAGGAAAATAAACGTGGCCACTTCTAGATGCAGTGGAATTTCATTCAGCCTAGAAGTGTTTTCATTGTGATGAAGTTAAACTGCTTTGGTAGGTTAAAAAGTTCCCTTGAAAACAGTCCTGAGTGCAAAAATTGTGTTTTAAAAGAATTCATTTCAGTTTATGATTTCCTTAATAAATGTTGATTTCTTCAAACATAAAACTGTAAATTATAATTTTTGTTTTGGTTTGGTTTGGCTTGGTTTTGAGAAGGGAGTAGAGGAAGACTTTCAGTGAAAACTTAAAATTTCAACAGAAATTTTACAGTCTTAATTTCACAAAAAAATTCAAACAGAAAAACTTGCTACTATCTCTATTTTACATTCCTTATGCTATGTTTTCAAATGTGCAATAGAAGTCTACACAAAGGCATTCTGATATTTCTTCAAATATGAAATTATTGCTATAAATAGACTTTCACAGAAAAGATAGAAGTATTGGCTAAATGTTAACTAAAATATTGAAGCAAGATTAGAGAGCAGAGAATATTTGTATTTCTCTTAAAATATGAGGTCCTAATCCAGCATGGATAATTTCACTCAGGTTTTTTTAATTGCTGAAGTGAGAGGCTGAGGTGTAATTTTGGCTTTATAACTCACTGGCTGTTTAATGACAGCAAGGAAAGAAAAGCTGCCAAGCTTTCCAGTGAGATGCATTTGAAAGTATTTGTCTTTTTTATATTCCTAATTATAATTTTTACAAATTTTATAAAACAGCCAATTGATTAAATAAATTAACAAAATGTTAAGGGGGGGGGGGGGGGGAGGGAGAGGG
>VZSF01006851.1:0-36132 GCA_013398295.1 Chionis minor | reverse complement strand
AGGAAATTCTTACTAATGAGCAAAAACTGCCACTTATGTCTGTCATATCTACATGTCCAGGGGAAAAATATTCCTAGATTAAGTTTGAAAAGGCTGCTGTAATAAACCCAGGGATAAAATTATAAAATTATCCTATTCTACCTAAACCAAGAAAAATAATCCTGGACTGAATAGCTCTCCCTCTTTCTACTAGCAAAATAGATACTAGAATAAAACTGAGATGGGGGGAAAAAATTAAAGTATGTAATAAAACCAAAGGAAATAGAGTAAAAAAAAAAAAAAATTTTCTAAATTATATATTTTAAAGAGCTATTTGGATGAAAGACTTCAGATAAAACTACTTATTCCTTCCCAGTTTCTCCCCCTCTTTCCTATTTGGCTTCACTACAAAGCTGTAAGCACCATCTGCCTTTGGATTTCTGTGCTGCTTTGACCATGGTGCTTCTACGAAATTTCCCTTGGGCCAAAACTTGCTGAGCAATCTTGTCTTCCCAGAAGTCAGTGTTTTTAGGAGGGATTCAGCACCTTGAAATCACAAATTCCTATCACAGGCTTTCGTCCGATTGACTCGCCCTCCTCCCAGAGGGCTGCACAAAGGACCTTAGTTGTCCTGCATTTTAGACCAAAGATGACACCTCCAGGGCTTGGGTCTGCACCCATCACTCATTGCCTTTCTCCGTCCCTCCTTTCTTCTCCCAAATGAGGTTGGTAAGGTTTGGTTTTATAGGTTTTTCCCCCTGACATAAGAAGGGGACTTGCTTTTAGAGGGTCCTCATAAATCACTGCCCTCAGCCCCTGGCTGGGACACAGACATCGGGCTGAACCTCTTGAGGTCAGCGTTGTACATCAGACCTGATCCTCTCTGACCACAGGCTGCCACCGCTCCCCTCCCACAGCGACGATGCGCTCCTGCCATCCTTCTGCAGCAGTTTTAGAGGACCTGGGGCTGCAAGGTGAGGTAGTTTGCCTTGCTGATCAGATAAAAACCAATCCCCTGGCTGTCTGAACTGTGATCTGAGCTTGCTTATCCAGGAGCCACAAGCACCCCACGTCAGTCACAGGGTGGGCAGCACGGTGGGAGGCACAAGGAGCAGGACTGCTCTTCGTAGGAGAACAAAATCACGTTGATAATGTGTAATATGCAATTGTACTGTAGGTAATGTCTCCTCTGCAAAATATTTCCTGGGGGACAACACATCCCAGAAATGCTTTGTAGAGTATCATCTAAGTGAAGATTTTCCTTCTATATTAACTTCAATAGAGCATGAGCAGAGTAAAACGAGCTAGAGCTGCCCTTCCCACAGGGTAACACAGACCCCCCTCAGTCCTGGAAAAAATGTTATAGGAGTGTCTGTTGCCTTTATCTAATATACGAATTAACTCAAACGATCTGGCAATCAGTTAATTTTGGAAGAAAAATTCTCATCTGCACATGCCCTCAGCAAAGATCAGGTTTCTTTTTTTGTCTGATCTCGCTCTCCCCGCTCTTCAAACTCCCCCATACAAACGTGTATCACCCTTTAGCTGTTCCCCAGCACGCAGCTCCCTGCTGGCATGCAACCAGTGAAACTCCAACCCATAACAACATGAAGAAACAATCCTGCCATCACAAGAATCCTGTTCAGCTTTGGGGGTGGGTGGCTCAATCACAATCTTCGTTAGCAGACCGTCCAGGCCAATGAACAACTCACTTGTGGAGCTACAGGGTAAGGAATGGTAGAGGGATGTAAAATGCCACCCAAACACCTCTGAGGAATTATTTTCATATTGTGGAGATTTATTTGTAATATTGTTGAAGAGATTACTGTTTACAAGCAGGCTTGTATCTTTAAAATGTTTCTAACTAATATGTATTGGAGGCTTCCCCACATGCACGCCACCATTATCTCTTGGGCTTAATACATTATCAGCTGTGGAAAACTATGGGGACACTTAAAACATCAAACAAGCTATTAATTTTGTGATTATGGAAATGAGTAGACTGTAGTTTGTTTCTTAGAACAGCTTCTCCTAGGGGAGCTGAACACAGTGCTTGGAAAACCTTGAGGGGTTTTTTTTTTAAAAAAAAAAAACAACAACACCCCCCCACCACCACACACACAAGTTGATATTCAGAGTGACCAAAGCAAAAAATCTCTAAGTATCACCCCAGACATTTAGATACACATAGAACAGGCGAAAAGATTTAAAAAATCCACAGACAGTAAAAAAAAATTACTCTGGAGGTGGAATTCACTTAACCTGATTGTTGTCCCAAAGCATGATGAGTGTCTACAAAGTATGTGTCTGTATGTGGGCAAGTCACCTGAAGATGTCTTTATAATCAGCAGAGAATTTGACAAACAAATTAATGAAGATAGTGGCACAATTAATCTCATTAGTTTCCTACATTCTTAATTGCATCTTACCAGTTCTATTAACTGCTTTGACTGGATCTCCCTTGGCTATAATACAAGTTCATGGTGTGGAGAGCTAAAAATGACGGACCTCACCCTAATCTGTAAGGTGTTCTCAGCTCTCCAGAACCAGAGGACCATCACTGTGGTCTATACATAATAAAGTCCACTTTCACATCTATACTGAAACTGAACCTTTCCTCCTTTGGAAACCTGTATTGAAATCCTCAGTTGAGACCCTTCTAATCCATGTGTAACCATTGGAGTGCCAGTGTGTACAAATCGGTAAATACTATCCACTTCAGAGGTCACATTGGGTACAATACCTAAATAAGATTCAAATACCTGAAAACTCTTTATTAAAAATGTGATGTAGTGGTACGTGACACATACTGACATGCCAGCTTGTCCGCTATCAGCCTAGCTGCTCGCAAATCACCTCTTCAAAAATGAACCAGAAGACCACAGGAAAAATTTAGTTGCAAATACCCAGTGGCCCAGCACATGCAAACTCCATGCTAGCAGAGTAGGAATACGTTTGAGAGATGAAGAAAACAAAATCAAACAAACAAAAAAAAACCCAAACCACCCTCGTGACGCCATGTGTGTGTCATATGGATGATTGGCCAGAAACCTTCATAGAATCATAGAATCATTTTGGTTGGAAGAGACCTTTAAGTCATCAAGTCCAACCATTAACTTCTTATTGCCTAATCTATATGACAGACAGACAAACAGGTACACAACATGTTCAACTGCCCCCAACAAAAGGGCAGCTGTGGGTTACAGAGGTGATGGTCACTCCACCTTCATCTGCCCATGAACGAGCCCCGAAGTCCACAGAGAGCCCAAACTGGGAACGACCAGGCTGCTAAGCTACCTGTATGGGGATTAACCTTCTCATTTTTGCAACGCCCCTTGCTTCTGGTTTGAACATGAACTTTGCCTCCCTTTGCAGCCCTCCTGAGCAACTCCCTCGACGGTGCACACTTAAGCGTTGCATAAGAGAGCAATAAATCATGGAGCTGCTCAACGTTGACCGCACGTTTTTACCCATACTTACCAGAAGCAAAGGTGTAGGAAGTTCAGAGACATAAATAAAACTGAGATTCAGAAGTTGGATCTTCAGGACTTGCTACCTAGGTCAAATCACGGCTTTCCACAGACTTCCTATGCCCGTTTGGGTGTGTGGCCAAGCCTCTTTGTGCCTTATCCTCCTCTCCTCACCAGCAAAGCAGGGAGAGCAGCACTTCCCTGTCTAGGGCTGAATACATCAAAGATTGGATGTACCCACATATTTTGGCAATAAAGTTGTAGCAGTATCTCAGACAGATAAAATCTCCTGCAAACAAAATACTGGATTCTTTTAAAAGAATATTTTTTTCAGTTCAATCAAGCTAAAAGAACAATATGCATTATACAAACAGGTTTTCTGATTTAATTACCAGGGTTTCAAAGTCCCCTCCTGTACTTAACACTCAGGGTTATGGAACTTGTTGCCAAGCAATTACCCCTTAAATTTGCTTTAATCCATGCCGATCATTTCCCAGAGTTGATCATTACTGCAGACTTTAATTGCTTTTGTTGGCTTGTATGTTGCTGGAGTTCAAACAGAAGAGATTAACAGGAGGCTGCCAGCCGCAAAACTCTTTGAAAAAAAGGCGGGAAGCCAAGTTAAAAAACTCACAGTGTACTTTATTTCAAGGACTTCCCAGAAATTGTGGCTCACACCTATATTCACCTCAGAAAAGGTCTGCAGGAGTTAGATCCTGATCTCGCTGCTATCAGTTTTATAGCAGTACCGGCCATCTGTGTCATATGGAGTTGCAGGCAGAGCAGAATTGGAAAAACAATGCCTGAATCACAGCAGAAAGAAGGATAAGAGCATTATCTCCAGATAGAGCACTATGCAAGGCAACCGAGATACCGAGTGCATGCAAATCGCACGCCCATGTCAATAGGAGAGACGGTCCCAGACTGTCACTCCTTGTGTGGTTTGGGTTTGCAGGTCGTCAGGAGAGAAGGGAGCTCTCATTCCCACCCGGAACACGCAGGCCGGTTCCCATCCCTTCAGATCACGTCGTTTATCTTAAGGAAGCTGCCAGGTGCAGCAGGAAGCTGGATTGTGACTGTGATAGAAGTGATCTTTTCCTTCAATAACATGGAGTATCTATCCAGTGAAACTGCTTTTAGAAGAGGCTCAGTACGTTTGCAACATCCCCCCTGGTAATGAGGTTAATGTGCCCAATACAGTTGATACCGTGGAGCGTTCCTCAGGAGCATCTTCATTTAAACACCACGCATATTTGCAGGCATTCAGCACTTTCCCATCTCACTCAAACTCATCCATTTCTCTGTTTTTCAGTTTGTTTCCCACATGAACATTAAAACCCTCTCTACATTTCCTTACTCTTAAAACAGATTCAAGCTAATATAAAAGAGGGGCAAGTTTTGTCCACACAATACATTTTTCTTCCCTCCCACACCATCATTATCTCTCTTCCTTTGTAGCTCAGTAACACCTAGAAGCTTTGGCAGCACACCAGGGGTTTCACCAGTGCTCGGCATCGTACAGCTACATGGCAGTCTCAGGTTTTAATCAAGGTGGTATCACAAAACCGCAGCAAAGGAGGGACAATGTATATACACGTAATATGCTTGGGAACGGGCAAAATCTGGGAAGAAGAGAGGTGAGGAAACCACACGAACAACACCTACAAATACGATGAGGGGTAACTGGATCTACAGTGAGTTAGTGGTGGCACAGCATCATGATAGAGTGACAAAGTCATGTTTACATGGGAGGAACACGTTGGTAGGTGCTACAGCCACCAAATAATTATCAGTCATATCTGATGTTTACAAAGAGCTGTGCCATGACAAGAACAGAATTTATAGGGAGGGGAAAAAAAAGAGCGAACTTCAGGGGAAACCGAATCTCACCCAGCATAACGGGAGCCCAAAGCAATCCTAGTTTTTAGATCAGGATTCACAAAGAAGACTTTTTTACAACTCCCAGTAGAAGTACCCACCACAGTCTCAGGATGAAGGCCTGGAGTGAGAGCCGTGTTACAGTTCCTGTGAAAGCCAAAGGCTGCGTTTTGCATGCAGAGAGGCTGCAAGAGCCAGTGCTCCAAAGTCCTTCTCTATCCTCCTTCCTTGTCTAAACAAACAGATATTCTCTATTTATGAGAACAAACAGGTATGTTCAGCCAGGAGGTGTGATTGTGCTATGGTACTCTCCAGTGCAACAGACAACATTTAGCATATAGCTGCTACCTGGACAATTATTTGAACTGAACAAAATGGGAAATGAAAAATAAGGTTTTGTACACCTTCAAAGTTCCTGGGGGGAAAAAAAAAAAACAAAACCAGCCAAAGACTGTGGTGAACAGGAAATTTTAAAAATACAAAGAAATTAGAGTGGAGATCATCAACCTCAAGAAAGAATGTTTTAACCAAGAAATAGATGATACACAGATGGGAGGCACTGTTTACACCATGTGGCACAAGACAAGGAGAACAGTAGAACCTTGAATAATAGAGATGGACAGGAATGCAAAAGTACTAAATGCAAGGTCCCAAAAATTAACACCACTAATATTTATCACAAATAGGGGCTTTGGAAAAGAGACAGAAGAAATTGTGTGTACACTACTATTGTTACAAATGTGAAAAAGGAGAACACAATCCTAAATTGTTATGGGACATGAAATTTCAAGAAAAAAAGAAGTGGGATTAAAGCCACCAAATAAAACTACAAAAATAATGTGTACAATTCCAGCCACATGCTTTCAATGTAAATTAAAATGGGAATGGATAGGAAGAAAATTTAGTAGAATAATGCAGGAGAAATCAAATATTGTCAAATGAGTAATATTTTTCTTGCTCAATCCAGCAAAACAGATTGTCAAGAATACAACATTTTTTTCCCCTGTAACTGCAGGGCATGAACTAGGGAGTGAAAAAAGATACTTAAGCTGAAGTATTATGTTGACTCAGGAGGGAATCGAGTACACACGAGCCACAAATACAGTTAGCTTGGAAATTGGAAGAAAAAATGTAACTATCAGAGTAATTAATCTCTGCAAGTTTCCATAGGAAAAACCCCAAAGAATAAATAGAGTTATGGTGGAACTTGATAAATTTACTCAAGACATTTTTATGACGTGGACCTCCAACAGAATAGGAACAGATTTAGCGAACCAGGAGATCACTTCCCATTCTATCTTTAAAACAAAATTCACCCTTTGTACAAAAAGCAAAACTCAAATATTAAATATCCTTGAGCGTACAGTGTGAGCATTTACAGGAGTTATAAATAGTTCTAAAATTTTAGAGTTTCACCCATGGCACATAAATTGGATATCACACATCTGTTTGGCTTTTAGGTTTTTATATGTGTCTTAGACAGACATTTTTCCCTGTGTTTGTGGAATCTTCCAAACACCAGATTAAAAGCGTCTGTATCAAACCTAGCTTAGACCCCACTGCCAGCGTTTGGTTTCTTCTCTGCCATAGAACAGGGTTTTGTCAGGCTCCCTCAGCATTTTTAGATCCGGGAACAGAAACCAAGAAAAGCTCAGGGAAAATATAACAAGAAAAAAAATAACACTCTGACTGAAGTGCTGCAGAAAGTGATGGATTTAGTGCTTATGTAGACTTTTCCTGCCAGTTGAAAGGGACATCCCTTCGAAAAGCATTCTATGAGAAACATTTCTGCAAAAAGAAGGATAAAAGTTAAGAGTAGGAAAGAAAGAGACAGCTATTCTGCAAGGCACGTGTCAGATTTTCTCTTCAGACGATATGCACCAATGAATTGGAACTAAATTGCTGAAACTGTGCTAGCCAAGATACACACAGTCTGGGTGCTCAACCATGTGTGGGACTTGCCTTGACCTTGTGTCCATGTGGTGGTACCAGAGATTGTTCCAGTGGATTTAAAGTCAACATGAGCAGATATTCACAGGAAGCTGGGAAATTCACATTTGGATTGGACCCCTCCAACTCACCTTCACTTAGTAGTTTGTTAAACCCAGATCTTCTCAGAAGACCTAACCTGCAGACCCTGATGTCTATGTGTGTATCTAAGGATAGGGACGGAGGTGTTATATATCTTCCTTTGCTTCAAACTGGATCTGTGTGCACACAAGCACTCTTGAGAGCTGACTCCTGAGGCGTCTGCACCTTGTGGCTGGCTGTCATTGCTGCTGATGACACAAGCTGCATCTGAAGCTCTTCACATGTCTGAGGTGCCTACAGGAGCCTTCTCCAGGGTGCATTCGTTGTTTCCTTTCCCACAGCTGAGGGCATGAAGAGGATCACTTTTTTGATCTGCCAATTTTCACTAAACTTAGAAGAACCTACCTATGTTTGCATTTTTTTCTCTTCCACCACATAGGACCAGAGTCAGCAAACAGCTTCAAAATGTACAAGCATAAAAAATATGGACATATTTAAACAGTGCATCATAACAAAAGCCTCTTTTTCTTCGAACACAAGGTCAAAAACTCTGAACTAAGATCTAGAAAAAAAGTTAAAACACAAAAGACTATTTTTATTTTCAAGCCTTGTGTTACAAAGAGCCTTCCTATCACTCTGTGGACTCCTCACCTAGTTGATGGACACAGAAGTAATTCCTGCACTCATAGAAGCAGCAGATCTCACGCAGGCTGAAGATGGTGGAGATGGAAAAAATCAGAACTGCCTCCTCGTGACGCTTTCCTCCCTATGTTGGTGACAGAAAGCCCAGAGTGATTATGGGCCTTGTGACTTCAAGTGCTGACTCTGGCTGGAGCACTGTGTTCATCCCACCACGGCATTTCCGCTGGCACAAATTGTTCTGGAAGAGCTGCAAAAGCCTCTGAGAAAAACTTGATCCAGGGCCCGTAATCACTGCAGAGCAGGCTGGCTCTGTGAAATGGAGGGGGATGGGGAAAAGGTTCGTGTTTCAGGGACTCTAAACACGGGTGACAACAATATCATTTATGCTGATGGTACCAGTTTGCCTCTTTTATAGCTCTGGCCTAAGGAAAACATTTATTGCCCACTTTTCTGTAATTTGCCATTTTTACTGTGCCAAAGCAAGGTTTTATAAGTGTTCTCTGCCTTTGCACATTAAATCCAGGGTGTGTAAGGCAAAAAGAATGTGGGGCTGGTGGAAAAAACGCATAGGATTTCTTAAGGAAATTTTTCATTGTGTGGCAGAGACGAGAGAACCAAAGGGTCTTTTATCTGCAAAAGCACAGAATTTGAGAAACAAATTTTAGACAGGAAAGTCCCATGTTTTTTCTACTTCCTCTGGCCTCAGGAAATGGAGAATCACTTTAAAGATGAATTGTGAGAGAACGCTTGAATTTCTTTTCCCATTTCAATTCAAATGGGTGCCCACTCTTTAGATATTTCAAATAAAAGCAACACTTTTGAGCAGCACTTGGTCAAAGAAATCAAGGGTTGGCTTAAAGAGGAAGGTTAATCTCGTAGTTAAGAGTGTTAGCACAGAATTTACAAAACCTGTTGCAGAACAAGGAGGTGAATACAAGCCTCCTGTATGACCCTAAATTACATTGCCTTTCTTTGCCTTACCTTTGCTTTTCACATATATTTTGAGGTGTTCCCGTGTTACAGTAAAAGTGGGCACCAGACAGAGATGGATTAAACAAACCAAACTTCAAAACCAACTGCAAAACCAACTGAGTTTCTGCACTGAGGATTAATAATAAAACTTAAGTAAATTATTTCACGTTTCAGGTCCTGTTACAAATATTTTGCACCAGTCTTTGCATTAGTACCTTGTCTTGCAAACTAAAAACATTTTAGAGGCTAGCTGTTATCTAATGGCAGAAGGTGGATGAGGTCCTCTTCAGTGAAGACAGTTTCTTGAAGAAAAAGAATGCAAAGTTATTAAGCGAGAGAAAAAAAACAACCTAAGGTGCATTGTCAGACTTCAACTCTGCCAGGTTTGAAGTTGAAGTCTCTGAGTAAGCATCTGGTGCATATCCAAAAGTCCATGTAACTCTGTACCATCAAAGTCTATCAAATCAACTTTGCCACCTTTACATTTCACACATATACATTAATACAGCAAACATCATGCTTGACTACATATGCCTATAACCTTCTCTAGCTAGAAATCTGTGACGTGGTTCCAGCTAATCCACCTATCTTTTTTCCTACCTCAAATTGGTGTTACCCAGATGGAAGCTACAAAAGCCCCTTCTGACACACTTAGCCCTTTGTGCTTTTAGTCATATGTTCAGTATGAAAGAGATGTTTGAAATGTTAGTCATAAAAGAACTATCCCTCCAGAAAAAGTATCATTATCTGACAGTGCACAAAGTGCATGTCAAATTGCCATTAACTTTCAGTCATTTAAGGCTTTTAATTTCTGAATGTAATTGCAAAAATGAAAGCTTTGCTCCCACCTCAATCTTTGTTAATCACACAGGTAAAAATCAGACAAACATCATCAACAAACCCAGCTCAGCCTGGTCATGTTTACCACCTTCACCCAGTAACTGAACAGATTTCCTCCTTCCTACAGGATGCAAGAATAGGATTTTTTTTAAATGTAATAAATGTTGTGTTTCGTTGTTTTTATCTTGTTTTACTTTAGTAATCTACTGTTTATTTCTCTTTGTCTGGGCAAATCTGGCAGTCAAAATACATGTATTTATTTACATCAATCTTAAATATATCAGAAAAAGCTTCTTCCTTTAATATACCTTCAGTAAATGTACTTTTCTAGCAACAACTTCTGCTTTGGCCTTTATTCGAGACACCACCCTCTGACATGATGTAATACACCGCATTCACACGTTCATTTCCAATCCCAGCTCACACAATGGTAATAAGTGTTTTAGGAAGACAAACAGGCGGATACCTAAATTTGATCCCGTGTTCTCATTTCTTGCTATCAGCATCCCATAATCCTGCTTCATTCCCTGCGTTTGCTACCCATTGCCGTATCACAGCCAAATGCAGGGCCCGACCATAAAACCTCATCTACTAGAATGGATTCCTGCGCCTCCCTGGAGCCTGGCACCTCAGTTTGGCTCCTTCTTGGTATGAAGATTTGTTTACAGTCGTGCAAAAGCCAGATTAGGGCTGATGTGGATGAACTCCACAAGGTAGTCTGTTCGACAGTGAAACCTCAGGCGTGTGAACGGAGCCAAGCAAGATCACTAATACCCTGAAACAGCAAGGACCCACCAGCAAATTCATTTTCCAGAGTAATATTGTGTCAGATCTGCGCATTGCACTGATGCCACCAATACTTTCATCACTGGGTATTAAGATTTCTTTTTCTTTCCTTTAATCTTCGAAGATACAACTTTCCACCTGATAAAAATCAGCAAATTATGTTGATAAGCACATAATCAGCTACGCCTTTAGATTAGGTTAGATTTGATTTAACATTATTAATTATTCTGCTTTCCAATGAGTAATTCAGCCATGTGATTGCCTACCCAAGCCATAGCAGGACATCCCCACATATTGTGTAACCTGCAACTGTGCTAACGTAAAGGATGTCTCACGGTATAAAGGTCCAGATAGAAAACTTGATGAACTATGTAGGAATTTCTTCAATAACTACAGTCATCTGTAGGCCAACATCTGGACACCATGTTCAGTTTGAAAGAGACAAGAACCAAAGCAGAAGGATGATATATCCTAGGCACATTTTAACATAAGTAACTTTCATCCCTTCTGGGCAATAAAACAGTTGAGGTTGAAGTGTCAGAGCAGGGCAGAGCAAGCACCTAAAGGTGAGCACAAGGAGACAGATTCCCAGCTAATATTAAGAGCTCCATTGAAACAAGAAGACAAGGAAGTGTGGTCAAAGGAATTACAAAGCTTTATGCCAACCAAGGGTGCAACAGAGAGAGTCTTATAAGCACACCGAGAACACCAAATATTTCTTCATAAACCTAAAGCCAGACAGGCCCATTAAAAGATTAAGCCTAGCTCTTGTATGACATACTCCATCAAACCACACACTACACTTGGGGGCTGAGTGTAGGAGTTTAGGTTTGACTAAAGCTCATCTTGCTTACAGTCTCATTTGAACATGCATCTTGCACACAATCCTGATTTGAACATGTCAAGAAATGGAAGATTCAGTCTTCAGGACTCTACTCCAGATTAAAAAAAATAATAATAACAAAATACTGTCTTAGTGACAAAACCTGAATTCACCTTCCAGCCCTTGTTTCTGATTATGCCTTTCTCTGCTGGACTGAAGAAGATTCAACACCCACTGTTTTCTTTCCTGGCAGTATTTCTGTTTCACAGTCAGGTCACCACTATATCTGATGATGATTAGGGGACTGGAACATCTTTCTTATGAGGAAAGGCTGAGGGAGTTGGGTCTCTTTAGTCTGGAGAAAACTGAGGGGGGGATCTCATCAATGCTTATAAATACTTCTAGGGAGGGTGCTGGGAGGAGGGGGCCAGACTCTTTTCAGTAGTGCCCAGTGATAGGACAAGAGGTAATGGGCACAAACTTGAACGTGGGAAATTGCATCTGAACATGAGGAGGAACTTCTTGGCTTTGAGGGTGGCAGAGCACTGGAACAGGCTGCCCAGAGAGGTGGTGGAGTCTCCGACTCTGGAGACGTTCCAAACCCACCTGGACACCATCCTGTGCAACCTGCTGTAGATGGACCTGCTCTGGCAGGGGGTTGGATCAGATGATCTCCAGAGGTCCCTTCCAGCCCCAGTGATTCTGCGATTCTGTGGTATCTTTCTTGCTAAATTAGGCAGATGAACATCCTTAGGTTTCTCTCTGTTACTTCTACTTTGAAGAAAGGAGTTTGCTAATTAGATTGAAATCACAGCTAACAATTACAGTTTGTCCCTAAAAATGAGAAAATTAAACCAGTTACTCAGTAAAAATTAATTTCTTTTAAGATGAGAAGTGAGAAAAAAAAATTCTGATAAAAACGTCAATGCAGCCATGCAATGGGGAGTTTCCTTGTAGGCTGTTACTCAGCCATTGGATGTCCCCATGTGCCATTTGGATAGGGCACTGGCCTGGAAAGCAAAAGGGACCAAGCAGCAACTCAAGCTGAGAGGAAGCCTACAGGTTTGTTGCTGTCATTGCATGTGTGTGTGTATGTGTGTTTCTCTCATACACACTTACTGCCTGAGAGCGATGATGATTTTCTGAATGAAGACAATAACTGAATGGTTCCAGAGGGAAGACTCCAAAGCTGAAGCTATTATGCAAAAACTCAATCAGGATCTTATTTAAACAGCCACAGGTTGAACCCTAGTTATTAATGTCAGGGGTCCCTATTCAAAGAAGCAAGGTTGGAGTAGACAACAGAGGCCAAATTATTGATGGATATTTATTTACATGCAGATCAGATCTAATGATTTGGTTCTCCCGAATCGGAGGCCAAATTGCTTTCACCCATCACAGCCACACTTTAGAAATCAAACAAGGCAAGACCACATCTTCAGCTGCTGTAAATTAAAATCAGTCAATTACCATGTTAGTCTCAAACACAAGTGAGACGGCTGAAGCAGTTACTGCTCACAAAGGGCACAAAGTCACCTCTGCCACTGGGGCGGTCCAACGAAATGCCCCAAACCCACTGCAGTTTACAGCAAGGCATATGAAAGTAAACCTTGGTTTGAGGTTTCATCCATGATAGTTCAAGAGCAGCCTCACAAGCATTTCAACAGGACGATGACCACCAGGAGAGAAATGGGGAGGGCTCCCAGAAGCAGTAACTGCCTCGGTAATCTCAGTTCAATCTGCTTGTGTTCATGAGTGACCTTGACCCTTCAGTAGTGGCAAGCATGAATGCCTTCAATGACATTTTTAGTTGAACAGCAGGTCATTGAAAGTAATCATTTTACCTTTATCTATTATTTTTAGGTAGCTGAATGCTGAACCTGCAACCCTAGCTCATCTACTGAACGATGCAACTTTTTTGCTTATTATGAGCAAAACGTTGTAGTGTTCTGTCCACAAAATCTTTTCATTTATTAAAATAAGCGCAAGTAGGTGGCCCTTTCTAGCCCTACTAATTATCAACTTTTCCTATGCTTCAACAGATTACCCACCCAAAAAAAAAAAAAAAAAATCATTAAGGAATGCAGTGATAGCTGAAGGATCATTTCTAGATTTACTTAGTCAACACACAGGAACATGGAGACACTCCCCTTTTCATTAACCTAGGAGCCAGCTTGGAGATGGCACAGGGAGTTTCACAACACTTCCTTTCTGCACAGATGAAAGGCTGCAGATTATTCAGTAGTGAAGGTGAGCCAGGGGAAGACAGGAACATCCAGGATGACAAGGCTGTCCACACCCATTAGCAATTTTTAACCAAAGAACTGAGCCACAAGTAAATATGTGCCAGCTACCTCTGTAAAACTATTTCTTTTAAATGGTTCAAGGACAACGCTGCAAAGACTGCAGAGGAGAATTTGTCAGAAGCCCAGATGAAGAGCCACCACCAACAGACTGGCGCTTCAATACAGATGTTGATGGGGTTGGCCCAAGTATCTTCAGCTGGAGTTGAATCAAGACCCTACACGCTTAAGGAAAAGTTTCTTGAGGCATTTGAGGACATTGCACTTTTCTGTGTCTCCGATGCTGTGCAAGACATTAGTGGCACTATATACTTTACTTGGAAAAAAACATTAATTTCATGGCAATGATGAACATACAGTCAAAAATGCCCTTGCTCCACCACAAACATGTCTCTCACTCCCTCATGCTAACCAACAGGACTACAAACAGGAGTATATGCTCTTCCTTTCTCCCCTATCCATCTTTTTCTCCTCTCGAGAAGGCAGGTACTTAGTCTGGCAGCTCCGGAGCAGTCAGTTTCACAGACATACTTGGCTCATTCCACAAGTGGTTAACCAAGACATCAATAAACTACTCAGCGGAGGACTCCAGAGATTACCTCTGCTGAGTTCTCCCTTGCGGCTAGATTCCAGCGACGTGAAGCTGGCTTCTGGCTCCCTGTCCGCTAGGAGATGGCCAGAGCCCCAGACCCCAGCCTCTGGCTCCCTGCAAGCTGCACATGGAGGTTTTGGCTCTGGGGCCCCAGAACACGTTGCCGCCTCCTAGTTTGCTTTGGCCACTCTCGGACGGCTGGCCTGAATCTTCCCTTGTCACTGTTGCAATAATGGTTTGAGGAGTGCAGGGTCAAGGCAGGCCAGGAGAACTGGAGGGCTCTGGCTGGAATAATAAGGGATTTGTTCGACCAACAGCAGGCAGCAAGATTGACTCTCTTCCAGGACCAGGGCCATGCTAGAAAAGGTCTGAGGTTTTGACTCCAGGACTACAGCTGGCAATTCAAATCTGCCTCATGTAGATGCACTTTTTACGGGCCAAAACAGTCCCATATTAAAGACGTTTCTGCCAGGTCCCCAAGCAGAATAAACAGAGCATTTCTGTGAGGGTATAAGGGCATTCTCACAGCAGCTTGGCCAGTCGAGAAGCGTTGCCTGAGATCCCAGAGCCCTGCCTGGTCTTTGGTACAGCAGCAGAAGCTCCTCGGGTTGACCTGGCCACCAGCCAGCCTGAACGGAGTGAGGCAGGGGCTGTGCAGCGGTGGGGTCAGTGTCGTATCACGTAACCAGGGGAGCCCTGACCCCCTTGGTTGCACTCCGATGTAAATCCAGCCCCTTCAATCAATGCAATTTTCCCTTTGGAAACCAATGAGCAAGGATGACTGAGACACCAGAACAGAGCACGCTGAGCTAACTGGAGGGATAAACCTACCACTCCACCTCCCTGTAAACATGACTACTGACTCCCAGAGGTGGAGAAACTCTCTCCTCTCCCTTCTGGATGGTCTTCCCATCCTTCCAGCTGTCCCCTTCCCACCAGCTTGGGCACTCCTTAGACCAATCCAGAGGTCACTTCAGTGAACTGAAGTGACAGAAAACTACCCATCACTTTTTGCTGGGCAGATCAGGACAGAGAGGCAAACCAGCTCTCAGAGGAGCCTGCCTCCTAGAAAGTCACGAGGGGTTCCAGTAGCTGGAATGGAAATGTGATAAACTTGACCTTGAAACAAGATGCAGTTTCCTGGGGTAAGGATGATTAAACACTGGAACAGTTTGCCAAGTGAGAGGAGGATTCACTTTGCTTACACCCTTTACTACAAGATTAGATCTCTCTGTCAAACCTATGACTTAATCCCATTTCTGGGGAGAAGTTCTACAGTCTAAGTAAGACAGAGGGGAGAGGGGGGTGAAGTTTGCTAATCATTGCCTCCTTCTTGACCTGGAGTCCATCTGTCTCTGAACATACCATAACTAATGACAGTTGTGGTGCAACAAGATCAGAAGTATTTGCTCCTTCCTCCAGCACACTCTGACTCAAAAAAAAAAAAAAAAAAAAAAAAAAAAAAAAAAAAAAGAAAAGAAAAAAGAGGTGAGGAGAGCACTGGAGGACCTATGAATTTGTTTTTTCTAACCCTACGTGTGAGATTTCATAATTCAGATAGTTTGACAGGCAGCATTGAAAGAGTGTCTCTTCCACCAAGTCTCCTATGGACGTGAGGTCACCCTTGAGTGCAGGTATTCTGGTTTCCAAGCACTGCATCTCCTAATCCTGACACAGATGGGAGCTTTCCCCAGTAAGATACACTGGCTCCCGAGGTCCCACAGCAAGAATGAGGTCAGGTCACCTTGCTGCCAGTGTCTGGAATGAGGCATGAGGTGAGCAAGTGAGAGACTCTCCCAGATAATACAGGAGACTTGACAAGTCTGAATGTAGCCAGGTAGCTTTTAGACCTTCCAGGGATTCCCTTCAAGCAAGTTGATTTCCATCAAAGGTGACACAGCTAATCTCTTCTCCCCCATGCCCTTCAGGGGAGAGGAGGAGAAACAGAACCTGGTCTACAGAGTAGTTCATATCATGGCTAACAGCACAATCCTGCTGCATTTGGTCTCTCTGTCTTGTGCCTGGGCTTCACGGTCTTCTTTGCCAAAAGGACATCAGCTCATCCTTCAAACAAGATTGAAAATGAAGGCCAAAAGAGGCAAATTAGAAATTTCCCAGCTAGCAAGTCCTGCAAGAATTATTCTCTTTCAGCCAGTGTAAAATATTCTGAAATTCTAAAACTTGTAAGATATCAGACCAATAGACATTTATATTTCTGGGATTGCTATAGCATCCGTATTGGCACTAATCTCACTATGTATGGTTCACAGATTTTAAAGTCAGATGTTTAGGATCATCCAGGCAGTATAACACAAACTGCTGAATTTCAGCCAGGATTTCACCCACATCAATCCCGTACATTCAGTTCAGCAGATTGCTTGGGCAACACGTTCTTTCAGCTCAGCGAGATCTTTGATTTGTATACACACGGTTCCTTTCTATTTCCTTTGAAAATGATGGCTAAGGTTAGAGGAAAACAGAAGACAACAACAACAAAACCATCTCCCTCAACGCACCTCCCTCCTCACCCCAGAAAATTAAGGAGGAATTCTGAGTAATTTGCACCAGAGGCACTGACATTTTATGCAAACTGCCAGAAAGTGGAAAATACCAGGTGACAGCTCCATACTGGAGATGCTGCAGCCCTCAGTGGGCTTATATAAAAAGCCATAATACACATAAAAGTCTAATGTGCCTTCAAAATTACCTCATCTTTTATTTAGAAGTTATTTCACCCTTGTCTTCCTTTATCGCTCTTTATATGAGTGAAGTGGGGAAGCTGGACAAAATTGAGGCAATTTAGGTTACTAAGTGGAACTAGAGTTTATGGTCAAGGTTAGGCTCTGGAGGAAGAATTCCCTGTCACCACCTCCATAGCCAACCCACCTCTGCTTTGCAGTCAGCCTTATTTAGGTGTTTCTTCCCAGCTCCAGCCCCCACACTCCGCCTGGTGATAAGTCTGTCTACTAAAAGAGGAAAATACAAACAGAAAGCTATGGAGGGCAGCTGGATGAGGCATAAAAATACCAGTGGGGCTTTTTGTAGTAGTGTCCTTTGTAGCATTTGAGTGAAAATTCTGGCAGCATTTCTGTTTCATGGAGTGGGTATCTGCAAGGGGGAGTGACACACATAGAGCACCCAAAAAAAACCCCAAAAACAAAAAAAACCAAAGCTGTAGGCTGAATTTTGAGCACGTCAGTGACATGAGTTAGAAACCAGCTTGAAGTATGCAGAGACAAAACCCAGGAAAACAGTGAAAATCCCCTCCTGGAGCACAGGGCGATGGAGGACGCAGGAGAGAAGTCAATTCTGCTGATCCCAGCTCTGACCTGCTTCGCAGCCTGAACTCACACTGCTTTCCCCTACCTTTTTGTTGTGTCCTCTCCACCCCTTATGTACTTTAAGGCTATTTGGAGCAAGCTGCCTTTCTCTGCACAGCACCTGGAAGACTGATTATGATCTCTAGGCTCTACAGTAACATAAATAGTGAGACTCCGGCTGGTTCCAAGGTCCACATATCTCACCAACTACTAAGAAGTTAAAAGTTCCTACGTGGGGGAAAAAAAAAAAAAAAAAAAAAAAGAAGCTATTAATTTTAAAATTAGCAGTAGCAGCAGATCCACAGCTAATATTTTCCCATTTAAAACAGAAATAGTGCTGAAGAGCAAGATGGAGTCATAAAGGGAAAAAATGCCAACACTATTTTTTCTTCCTCTCCAGAAAATTCTTTATATACCCAGATAACTTGCTTATGCTTGCTGGTATAAATTATCCCTAAACCTTTGGGGATTAAGACAACATTTGCACAGAGATTGATTGTCTCCTAATGGTCTGCTGTAGCCTTCCAGTGAAGCTGCTAATACTGGGTATCTTCCAAGACCAGATCCCAGACCCTCGCCTGCAATCCTCACTCTGCTCCAGCATTTCTATTGTATTCTGTTCCTCTGAAGGCCTTTTCCAACAACTGCTATAAGGTAATCTGCCAGTGATATCACTGATGCACCCCCCTCATCTGGCCAGATTTGGAAAACTTTCTGCAAGCTGCTGAGCAAGCAAGCTTTGCTGGCTCCTGTCTCTTAAACTGGAAAAAAAAAAAAAAAAAAATAGAAAGGCACTCCAGATCCAAGTATCCAAGCTCTGACTTTCAGGAGAACTGAATTATGCAGTGAATTCAAACTCTAAAATTTCAGTTCAGATGTAATGCAAACCTGTGGCTTTCAGGCTTACGATACACCTAATGCTCTCTGAAGTTAACAGAATTGAATTACTCCCTTCAGGTAGATATTCTTCTGTTTGCTCTAGAGGATGACACAGATGTACCTTAAGTCAGTAGCTAATCAATAATTTAATTTTGATCCCTAACTAAATGAAGCTTGATAAATATCAGACATTTTCAAATTGGGTTTAATTAGTGTTTATGAATGTATTTGAGGGCTGTGATTCACCGACTGTGGCAACTTCATGCTGAAGCAACCTCACCTTGTCTTTCTGCTAGAAGCTACTGCCCTGTGCCCATTTCAGAGGCAGGAGATGGTCCTCAGACAGGCAGGGCTTGGATGCCTGCATCCTAACGGGAAGTAATCTTGTAAACCTTATCACCATGCCTGCGTTCAAAGGGAGCGATGTCGGTGGTGTGGAGGGGGAGAAAGGGACATGAAAGAGGCAGCCAGGGAGTGGCCCAGCTTTGAATTTCCAACTGTGGGCAAGAGGCATTTCAGGAACAGCTGATGAGAGTGATGAGCAGCGCAGAAAGACGTCAGCAAGGGGAGAGATGGAAGAGATTGCATCTGTTTCCTTTGGAGACTATGCAAACAAGGAGTCACATAGTGGAAGCATGTAAAAGAATTAATGGTCTAGAGAGTTATGGATACCTACCACGTCTCCCAACACGCAAGAGCTCCTAGCAAACCAGAGGCAATTGCCTTCAGCGGATGGATATTTTAAGGGTAAAAACATCTGCAGATCCCATCCTCATCATCAGTCAACACCAGAAAAACACCAAAAACGCAGCACAGCCACAGGGGTGGTTCCCAGTTGACCTTATAGAGAAGACTACCCTGCTCTGGGGAGAAGGAAGGCTTAATTCCCTGAGCACAATCCATGCCATGCCTCTCACGCTCTGGGCTGGAGCAAGCCCTGGCCTGCTCTGTGTGCCAGCACAGACACAGCCGGTCAGGTGGAGAAATTAGCCAGAATCCAAAAGGTGCAAGATCCTTATCGGGACCCAGCGTTGCACTCAACAGGGAAGGAAAACACGAAGGCAGAAGCCAACCATGTGTTGGTGGAGATTACAAATAAGCATACTCTAGGGACATATTATTGCTGACACTTCCCCGGTCCTCTTCGGAAGTCACCGGTATCAAGGTCTGGCAAACCGTTGGGCCGACACGTTGGTTCTCAGGCTTCAGCGCTCTAAAATTGGCGCAAACAGCCTCCACCTCCCAGGGGAAATGATCACAATTCCACCAGCTAACTTCTCTGTCACGTTACGGCTTTCCTAGATGTAGCACACACGTACATAGCGCATACTGGACCGGTGTGGGAAAACCACATCCCATGGGCAAAGGAAGATATGCTCCTAAACGTGCACTTTTGCCACTGTAACCACATTGGCCCTTAGGATCTCTGCCTGGAAAGCTGCAGCTGGAATTCCATGCTTCTTCATGCCCTGACATAATGAAGGTGTGCATTTATCTATCACGCTTCAGTTTAAATAAATATCAATATTTTTTCCTCTGGGCTCTCCTTTCTTGTTTTGTCAAGAGCAATGATTGTATCACAGCCAATATTATGATGCAAAATTAGAGGGAAGTAAATGCATTATAAAGGTGGCATCACCTGAAGTGATGCGATGGCTGCTCGCGTTAGCTGAAGCATCTTTCTCCCTGAAGTCTGACCCTAGGTGTAAATCGGAGAAGCCTGACAGGACATAAAAAGAAGTACTATCCTGTTGACCCAGTTTTCATAGAGAGCAGTGTGTATAATTATTTTGGCCACCTGCAGCTGATAAACCAATCCCGTGTGAGGTTAAAAATTATCCAGGCATTTACTGGTGACACAGCAGTATGCGAGAAACCTGCACGGCAAACCTGCTCAGCCACAGCTATGCTGGAGGGAGGTGTGGTGGGGCATGATCCAGGACGGAGATAGCTCTGCTGGCAGATGTTCCCAGCACACAGAAAGCTCTACAGACTTCTGTCTAGGCGGTTTATTTTGTGCAGGAATGGCAAAATAAGTGATATCACAAGTACCTTCTTTTGCGGTAAGGTAGAAGCTGCACAAGGGCTGTGTGTACAGCACTCCAGCCTGTGGGAATATCTGCCTTTTTCAGCAGTAAATAAAGCACTCCTGGAACTACTGCAGTGCTGCAGGAAAACCACTCCCCACAGGAAAAGTTATAGTACTAAAAGTGCAAATTATTTTTTTTTTCTATAAATAGCATCAGTGCAAAGGATTTCTGCCAGAAAAGCTGTGACACAGAGAGTGCCCCTTCCTCAGGCCCCAGCAGATGCCGTTGTGCCTGCAGAAGTCCACAGCAGAGACTAGGAGGAATTTGCTGAGACAGCATTCTCCGTGTCTGTGCTGATGACGCCACTCCGGTACGTTACCAGGCTGCGATCATCCGCAGCGGGGATTGCAGCGCTGGACTCCAGCAGTTTAGGTTCACACAGCATGTTTTCTGCACAGACAAGGCTGGTGCTCCCGGGCAGCCAGGTGTGAACGCGACCTCCAGATGTTCATAGGCTTCTGCAGCCCTGGGGAAAAGGTTTCGGAAAAATCCAGCATGGTGCAAATGCAGCCCCTCACAAATCACTGCCTTGTCACCCCTTTTTGTCGTCTCTCACACAGCCTTGGCATCCCTTCCCTCGTTTCTCAGATTTTCACTTTATTTCTTCACAGGTTGAAAAGGATTAGAAGACGACAATTTATATATCTATATAATTCTGGTTTTATGTAGAGTGCATAACCTTTTTAGACCACCCAACCAGGGTGCGAGAGACAAGGCTTTGTGTTTGCATTTTTTCACAACTAAACCATATTTCTTTTTTGTATTTGATGTGTCGCGGAGCCTCAGTGAATACTCAGAAATAAATAGTGATATAGCTGTTACTAGTTCTTCTAAAATTAAGCGACCTACTTGGGAAAGCATTTTCCCTGTAACTTAAGGCAAGAGCACAAATGGATATAATTATACAGGCATAACTTTCTATTCTGTCTTGGTTTCGTTTATGTCATTTGGGAAGGGATTTATGTTCAGCCAAAACATTCCAATTTCTATTGAAAAAAAAAAAAAAGATGAGATTCTAAAGATAAATCATAGTTATACTACACAGTCTAATACATTGGTATTAATGGCAATGGTATAATGCACCACATTAAAAAAACCTAATTCCTATATCTTCCATTACAGTTTATATCCTGATTTCACGCAAAATTGGAGTAAGCTATTAATAGCAGTGGACTTCCTAAAGATTTACTCTAGATTAAAAGATTCTCATCTGTTCTTAGGGTGGAAACTGCAAATATTGCTTTAATACAAACACAACTGAACTGTAAACCAGCTCATTACATCTCATGTCTGTGCTAAGTAATGAGCGTGCCATGTAAAAACATCAGTACAGGCAGATTTTCCTTTAACAAGGTTTCCTCAAGACTGGCCAGCTAATGAGTGGGGTTTAATCATGATATTGAATCATTTTCCAGGAATTACTGAGATTTGCACTCAGGTACAGAAATATACATCAGACGTAAGTCCCGCATGTCCCCACAGTTCACCGGGTCTGCGTGGTCCATATCACCGTGAGATATGTTTATAACATATCTACAACAGTCACGTCTACCGGCAAACCCCAAATCACGCTCCCTGTGACACAGGCTAGTGACAACACAGTCATAAGGACACTTCTGCTCAGCAAGCCAAGCACAACACAGGTCCTCTGCTGAGAAAACCCACTTTCCCTGCTTCTGAACCTAACCAGAAATTATCGTACTGTGGCCCTTGTTTGCTCGATGCCAGTTTGCTGTGGAGGACAGGCCCAAATACAACCCGAACCGAATCCTCCATGATGGCTAAAGCAGTGCCACGGGGCACCGATTGCCATACTGCTGGGACAGCTGTGCCCTGGTGGCACTCAGATGCCACCCACCGCCACCTTGGCGTGAAGAGCCACTCCATTTGAAGTGCTGTGGGTGGGAGAGACGGGTCCCAGCTCCTCCTTTGCTTCTGCTTTCGTCCTGCAGAGATTGTGCTTTTCACAGCTCGGTTATTAAGGCAGATGGCTCCTTGAAGACCCCAAGGCAATTGCACAGATGGGCTCTCCTACACTCAAAACTACGAGCAAGAGAGCAAGAGCTTGCTGACCTTGCCTGTTTTCTTGGCTGGAATCAGTCGAATAAATCTTTTACCACAGCTTCCATTCCTGCTTCTGCTTGGGGTAAATTGGGACCAATGCAAATCTTAAGTTTTCCTTGTCTCCCTGCAGAGGCCCAACACCAGGCTGGGGCTTGCCACCCAGAGATGAGCCTGAACTATTCCTAAACTCAATGTTGCTTCATCTCCTCCTGAACTTAAATTGCTCCCTGCTACATTTGTTCCAGATCTGATCAGGCAAGGAAACATTCAGCACTTCACCTCTACATACTCCAAGCAGCACATTACCTTTGTTCATATTAATGATTACGTGCATTTATGATACCATAAATGCTTAGAAGAGCCTTCAGGATCCATGTGGCTTGGGAGAAGGAAAGAAGAGATAGCAGGGAATGCAAAGGAAAAAATTAGATGGGAACATGATGACCTCAGAATAAATTTCAACTGATGCTGGTGCAAGTTCTAACTTTGAAATAACTCTGACCCATCATCTGGTGACCAGCTCCATCTGATGCTGTTCCCCTGGAGGCAGAAATGAGAAAATATGGAGGGAGGGAAAAACAGAGGTAATACAAGTGCTGCAAAGCACTGTGAAATTTCAACCTTAATCTTCCAAAGCCAAGATGGGAGTACCTGTGTGGACAGACAACATGCAGAAGTTCAGGGAGGGCTAGCTGACTTCTGGCAGCCCTCTCTGACCTAAACTTCTCTATGATTCAACTCCTGAAGGTAGGATGAGGGGTGGGGGGGAAATCCCAAAATACTGTTCATGGTGAGAGCTAAAAGAATCAGTTTAGTCCATTTGCAGCCTATGCAATCCCCTCTCCAGCCTCTGCAACACAATTTCAGGTATCAATGCTGTGGGAGTCACAGACAGAGCAAGGAGACAAGCAGGTACTTGGTGGGTCATTGAGGCCTTTGCATTTGGACCAGAAAGTGTTGCAACAATCTGAAAATTGCACCAGAGTTGCTGAAAAGAAGCCTGTAGAAACGTACTGAGTATCACAAGCCTGCCCCAAAGGCTTGTGAGCTTTAGAAAGAAGCTAAAGAGAAGCTAACCTCAAGAAGCCTGGTTTGAAACAGGAATTTGTGACAGAATTCCAAGTCAACAGCTTTACTGTAAATATTTTACACTGAAGTTGATCTGCTTTCCTTCCCTCTTTTATAGTAATGTTGCCTTGTGTTCTCTCCCAAAAATCTGTTCTTTCCACTGCTTTGCCATCCTACAACCTTACACTAAAGATGTCAAACCACCAAAAAAAGCAAGGAATGTTGCACCCAGAAGAAACAGGAATGGAGGAGACTGGCAACCCCGTGGAGCATAATTGCCCAGCACTACATTTTGGTGCCATGAAGCTGATGTTATGATTTCCTGGTTACAAACAGGTAGACCTGCTGAACTGAAGAGGAAAACTGATGGCTTTTAGCTCACAGAGCTCTTGACCAACTGCTGAGCAAAAATCCCTCACCTACTTGCTGAAGTCAATCCTGCGTCAGCCCCGCTACAGGAATCACACAAGTGGCTCTTCTCCAGCTGCCTATTTGGTCTCCATATCAGGAGATTGTAGGCGAAAATGGAATGCAGCCTTGCCTACAGGGCTTGTTCTAAAAAAGGGATTACTCAGGGAGTGGAAATCCTGCACAGAGATTGGGAATTTAAGAACCCCTCTTTAGCTCCCCATCAGGAATGGAATCAGCAGGTGGGACCCACAATGACATCGCTGTCCTTGCAGAGCTGACAAGCACCCTCAGGCATCCCTCTGAGCTCCCAGCTACCCACACTTCCATCTTATTCCCAGCAGACTCTGCCTAAGGCAATGAGGGGCACCAAAGTTTGCCCTCAGGAAGAGTATGGAACCATTCCATGCCCCAAACTTTTCCCTTCCCACTCTCCTTTGGACACTGGTCTAGCCCACAATCTTTCACCCTGCAACCTATTTTTATCTTCCCTCCAGAGGAAGCAGCATTTAGACCAAACCAAACCCTTCAGCTCACTCGTGTGCAGGCTGCTGGCCTCTATTTACACGTCACCTCCAAAGCTTTCATTTGGCAGGCAGTCTGGAAAATGCCAGCGTGCTACATTAACCTGTGTTTCTCTCTTCATTCACCATCCTTAATCAGCGTTTGGGAATGTATTAACATGGGGCTAAGCCACAAAGTTTGCATCTGGGCTTTTCTCATCGTTGGAGGAGCTGAGCTAGCACCACAGCCTGGTGAAGAGTCACCCCTTCCTCACGTAGCACCTGAAAGCCAGTGTATAGCAGCGTCTCCCCATCACAGAATTCCTTCTTCTGTTTGAGTATACAGCCATTGCAATTTTTCTCCCCCTGTTTTCCCAACTCTAAGCCACCAAACAGTCACTTGGTCCAGATACTGAAGCTGTTCAGAAGCTACCAGCATTTCTAGCTTAACTGAAGTCTTTGCCTTCAGGCAATGATCTAACAACAAGGGAGCAGTGATAGTGGATGTGTAAAACAGCATTAAATCTCTCTGTAGCTACTTTAGGAAAGAATATGAGCTAGTTATTACCGAGTTTCATGTGTATGTGTGATAGATAAGTCTAAGTTTGCAGCAAGATAGTTATTCCGATACCACAGGCTCTGAAAGAGCTGCAAGGTCAAAGAGAGGTGGCAGAGAACACAAGGTGACTTCCTCATCTTTTCCTCAGGTGGCCATTCTCACAAGCATGGTGCTAGGAGGCAAGCTGAGATTTGAACTTCCAGGATGTCTGCTTCCACGGTGCCATCTCTCCTACACACTGCTATGCTTGGGAGACAGCTATGTTCATCAACATCTGTGGTTATGAAGCTGTAAAGGGGTCCTGAGGTTCCTGAGGCAGTTGGAAGGGACACAGAAATCCATCCTCACCACCGCCCTCTCCCAGGGTCTTTGTGTGACCACCAATCCCTGATGGCACAGGGAAACCTGTAAGCAACAGTCAGCATTGCCAAGAGAATGACCCTGCTAAGGATGACTACCAGAGACAGAACTGTGCCAGGGCCAGAAGTTACTCAGACTACACACACACATCTGTGGACGGCCACCCCTCTTTTTCCCCAAGCCTTTCCCTTAGGTTTTCAGCAGTGCCACCCCCTTTGGCTGCAGGGGTAGGTCTACACTGCACCTTTTGGGCAAAACAGCCATGCAGTGACGCACTGACAAATCTGAGGCATCTCAGAGTTACCCAGCTTATGGTGTGGGCCCTCCTCCACCAACTGCTGAGCTCAGAAGAGGCTGTAAAACCTGTATGGGCAAAGCGAGGTAAGGGAATTTTTGTCCGAGCTCTGAGCTGCCATGGGATTCCAGGTACTGAGGTCTCCTGGCTTAAAGCTGTTCAGTATCTGTCTCGATCATAATATTGCAGTGTGTAACACACCTACACTCCTTACACTGTATCATTTTAATTGAGTAACCTACAAACGGGTTCTCCAGTTTTCCAAGTACATAAATGCTAAGAGCAATTGGGAATCTTCATCACACAAAATAATCCAATTCCCATATTTGGACTCGTGGAGAACCCCATCTACTCAGTGTTTAGCAGCCAGCAGCTTCTGGGACTCCTAGGGAGGTGTCTACAACTCTCACATTGGCAGCAGTGCAGGAGAGAATGACCAAGCATGCAAATGTAGGGATGTAAGGATGACCTTGCACCTTCCAATTAGAAATGTCATGAGCAAATTCCACAGCATGTACACACACACCCCCTTTGACTTCATAGACGTAATATCATCAAGGATCATTCTCTGTTTGTTTGAGGGGGGAGAATAATAAGGGAAGCTGAGAAAAACATAAGCTGAAGGCAGAGACACTTTCTGGCTAAATATCAGAGCACTAACAATGTAGATATTAGCACATTGTTTGTGGGGGTCGGCATACATACCTACCTAAACTTCTCAGCACACATGTGGGTAAAACTTGGTATTCGGAAGCATTCAGTAGTCTCAACTCTTAAGTCATGATTTTTGTGGTGGTCCATTAAAAAAAAAAAAAAAAAAAAGAATAAGAAAATAAGCAAAGAATGCACAATCCTTAGTAAGGAGCAGAGCTAGATGGTCCTAAAGTGATATGTTCTTATTTTTTATTTCTGTTCTCGGCAAAAGTGATATCCATCTCCCTTTCCCACAACACTCATGGGAGGGTACATCTACACTAGAACCAGACAGGAGCTATATTGGTACAGGAGGGTTATTCTAGATCCTTTAGGTGCTGTGGTTTGGATCTGCAGATAAGTCCTGAGGGAAGCGAATAGGAAGCAGAGACCTTCCCTGCTTCCCAGATACACAGGCCATGATAGGTTAGAGAAAGTCGGGGGCTTGCCAGACACCTTTGCTCTATTCCTACACGCAGGGTCGGACCATGCACTTTGGTCCTCCAAACCTCCCTCCCCCATCCCCATTGCAAGTCTGGCAAGCCCTTTCCGAGCAGGCAGTGCGGTCAGTAAAACATACCTGGCCCTACAAAATGGGGTCTGAGCATGGTTAAGTGCCTTTGCAATACAAATGATAACAGTAACAATAATGGTTGTAGCTCACTCACAACCTCTTCTTTCCTTTCTAAGGCTGGGTGTAAATAATGTTGTTATCTTCTAAGAAATACCTCTGGCATCTCTGACTAGGCGACAAGTAGAAAGAAGAGAGACACTCTTAACTGCTGACCAAGAGGGAGGAGAGTGATTAGCTCCTCCGGGGAACACCTTGTTGATGACGGCTGCTTTGCATTGTTGAGGCTGTAAGAAGCACCTAAATTCCTCCTCCACAGAGCTCTCAGCTGCTGATGAAGTCAGTTCTGCATTAATCCCTCAGCACACTCCTTGTCAGGCCGATTTCTGATCAAAGCTTTTCTTGCCACTGCAGTCATAATTGCTACCTTCTGTAAACCCTCTCCGGTTTGAGAAAGGGACATAGACTGAATGGCAGTAGGAGGAAGGACTGGACTTAGGCATCACCAAGAATCTTCTGAAGTAAGAAAATGAAACAAAAACACCCTGCAGAGGGACCAATTAGTAGCAAGGCTGAATCAATTTTTGGAGTTTTCATGTTGGGGGTTGTGGCCCTAGCTCCCTGGTAGCCGGGTTTGATACGCTGGGTCTCAGCAGTCCCCTGGAATTGCCCGTCAGTGCACAGCCACTTCTGGAGATTTAGCCCCGTTTCTGCCATGCACGAAAAACCAGGGCAAGGAGAAACCAGCCCAGTGAAACAGCATCGCTCCTACAAGGTCAAAGCCTGGACTAGCACACAAGGTTCCTGAGCTTAGACTTAATCCTGAGGAGTGGATCAATGCAGATGTGTGGGCATAACCCACTGCATCGATTTGCATCGGTGAGTACCAACGGATCCAAGCTCTCTCTGTCCGCGGCAGTGGAAGCAAATGGCACTCATGTGGCTCTGCACCCACGCTGGGATTCTGTGTCCACAGTCTGGCTCTGCAGCCAGACCCGAGATGGTCAATCTGGGCAGCGCCGCAACGCACCCTGACATTTTCTGGCTGAGGTCTCCCCAGCCTGGGTGACAAAACACAGACATAAGCAGATGCCCGTTTAGGCTCTTTCTGCACTGCAGGATCAAACTGTGCTTTAAACGTCCCAGAAAACACCTGTAACAGAAGGTCCCTCCCTCCCAGACACACTTGCTCTACCGGCAAAGGTGGGCTTCCATGTTGTGTGGGTCTGGTTGCACAATGTGAAAAAAATGCCAACCAGATCAGAAATACATCTATGTCTAGCAACAACCTACATTTGGGCAGTGTAGGAAGAGAATACAACCTCACACTTTCAATTACACCCCACCTCTTAAATTAAGCAATCCTAGCCCATAGCAATGATGTCCTTTCTCCCCTCTTTTTGCACTTTTTATCTCCCCATGTTATTGCTCACATGAAACATTCGTTTTCAAGCATGGTATTTCCCTTCCTAATAAAATGCAGCAGGAGGTTCCACAGGTTAATTATAAATTGGTTTTAAAAGCATTTACCAAGAAGTGTTTTAAATCCATTTCCCTTAATTTCATTTGATGCAGCATATGTCTTGCAGTGCAAAGGGGAGATGCGGCTTTATTGCCACTATCTGCCAGATGAACATGTTCATCATCAACAGTGCAGGGAGTGATAAGTCCCTTATCTGATACAGAGAGACAAAACACTCCCTCTTTCTTATCAACAAATTGAGTTATCAGCCAAGTGAAGTAGTTTTTCGGTAGCCTTTCCGACTGCATTTTGCTTTTAAATCCATACTGGCAGCAAATGGTCATGGATGTATTTGCCTCTCCTATGCTCATTTCAAAATGCAGCAGTAGCCACAGATAAGAATGCTTCATCTCCCCAAGACGTCTGGTCTGAGTGCTGTTACACAGTTCTGAGTTTGCTCTGATCGCTGGTAAACTAAACTACGGCTGAAAGTAACAAAAACAATGCTAAAACAGTCATACAAAGAGCTTAGAGGAACACAGAGGCTGTAACACAGCATGACTGAAGCCTGCTGACATGACCATCACTGATGGCTTAGGCCACCCTTCTCAGTGCTATCATGTCTGGGTGCCCGACCTGAGACAGCTAGGACCCAAAAACTTTGGAAAGTGCAAGCCCTGATCTAGCCAAGGTAAAGCTTTTGCTCTACGTGGCTACGTATGCCCAAATCCATTCAGAATTAACCGCACAGCGTAATAAAGCTGGAGAGGGTGAAAGGGTTATCCGCCACATGGCATCATTAGGAGATGGTAACAGCTGAATGCACGAAAAGGTTTTTAGGTGTGAAGAGTTAGGAACTGCCTGATGCCTTTTTCAGACTCGGTTTGATGGCGTCTGTTCCCCGCTGATGTGCTCTGTGCTTTGAGCAGCTACTCTCAAAGGCTTTGGACGGAGCACTGCCCACGAGAAAGGTGCCAGCACCACACTAACTTGAGCAGAGGGCAAATGTGCTCAGTTGTTGGTACGTACTTCTTCTCAGTGCTCGCATCAGTACCGTTTTGGTTGAGGAAAGTTAACTTCATTGGGATAGCACCGATTTGTCCTTGACTGCAGAGGCCACTGTGCTCATTCCCGGCTCTCCAACATAATTTTTAAATGTGACTGTTCTTTTCCGTAAACCATCCCTGAGAAGACATGACTTGATAGCAGAAACTCATGGAGGACAGACACCTTAAGTCAGAAATGTTTCTTGTAAATACCTTCCGACTCCCTGCTACATGCTCATCTTCCTCCCTCCCATGAAGACAGGATCAAACAGGAGCTCCAAGATTAATATAAGGGTTGATGACAAGAACATCATCATTTCACCTGCTGAGCAAGACAAGCAAAACCCATGAGCACTCTTGGGCTTGCTCAGCATGGAGCCAGACAAGGGAGCTCAGACAATCTTCACTAGAAGCTTGAACCGGAGCTCTGGACTTTGCGTTGCTTCACAGGAGTAGATTGCACGCATCCTTCTACCCCCCCAAAAAATCAAATACAACCACCTAACAGCTGCAACAAGACCAGTAACACCCCCAGTTTCCAGTGTTTTCCAAATACCACATTTATCTACTTTTTTAGAGATCCTCCCTCTTCGGGGGTACTTTCTTGTGCAGAATGTTTTCCTGTGGCTGAACCTGTTAATTTGGTAGTGATCAGATGCCTCACCTTTAAAGCAGCTATTTTGCAACCAGCTGCATTATTCCTGGAAGGGCTACTCTCACCTGTTTGCAGACATGACAGGATTGTTGGATATTAATTCTCGAAGAGACAAGAGATAATTATAATAATGACCCAGCTGACAATGGTTTCAATAGTTTCAAGCCTTGCTGTCAGCTGACACATTCCTTCCTCCAGATAATATCTGATACACTCAGATATTTCTGAAGCTCTGCCTCCACAGGACATGCCGTAAGAAGTCCAGCGAGCTCCATGCTCCTCTGCTTTCATACCAAACCTGCAAGGAAGTTGCTACAGGAGGGGTTGTTTGTTTTTCTTGAACATTAGTAAGAAACCTGCCTAATAACTTCCAATCCTTGCCTCCTTTGCAGCTGCTCTGGTGCTCTGGAGCTCCTTCCCGCTGGGTGCACAGGATCTGCAGATCCCCTCAGCATCACAGAAAGCAGAGGGGGTCTCTCTGCACTTGCAGGTGCAATATGGAAGGGACTCCACATGCATGGGTAGGCAGAAAGACTTATTCCTGCTGCCTCACACGCGGTATGTGTGACAACGTACCCTCGCAGCCCAGAAGGCCAACCATAGAATCATAGAATGTTAGGGGTTGGAAGGGCCCTCTGGAGAGCATCTGGTCCAAGCCCCCTGCCAGAGCAGGTCCATCTACAGCAGGTTGCACAGGATGGCGTCCAGGCGGGTTTGGAATGTCTCCAGAGTCAGAGACTCCACCACCTCTCTGGGCAGCCTGTTCCAGTGCTCTGCCACCCTCAAAGCCAAGAAGTTCCTCCTCATGTTCAGATGGAATTTCCCATGTTCAAATTTGTGCCCGTTACCTCTTGTCCTATCACTGGGCACTACTGAAAAGAGTCTGGCCCCCTCCTCCCAGCACCCTCCCTAGAAGTATTTATAAGCATTGATGAGATAACCATATCCTGGGCTGCATCAAAAGCAGAGTGCCCATCAGGTCAAGGGCGGTGATTCTGTCCCTCTGCTCTGCTCTGGTGGGACCCCACCTGGAGTACTGCATCCAGCTCTGGAGCCCTCAGCACAGGGAAGACATGGACCTGTTAGAGCAGGTCCAGAGGAGGCCACAAAAATGATCAGAGGGCTGGAGCACCTCTCCTGTGAGGACAGGCTGAGAGAGGTGGGGTTGTTCAGCCTGGAGACGAGAAGGCTCTGAGGGGACCTTACTGTGGGCTTTCAGTACTTAAAGGGGGCTTATAAGAAAGATGGGGGCAAACTCTTTATCAGGGAGTGTAGTGATAGGACATTGGGTAATGGTTTTAAACTAAAGGAGGGTAGATTTAGACTAGAAATAAGGAAGGCATTTTTTACACGGAGATTGGTGAAACCCTGGCACAGGTTGCCCAGAGAAGTGGTAGATGGCAAACATTCCCTGGAAACATTTAAGGCCAGGATGGATGGGGCTCTGAGCAACCTGATGTAACTGAAGATGTCCCTGCTTATTGCAGGGGCGTTGGACTAGGTGGCCATTAAGGTCCCTTCCAGCCCAAATTATTCTGTAATTCTGTGATTGTGTGATATTCAGCCCTGTGCAGGGTACAGAATGGGGAGCATCATTCAGAAACTCTCGCCCACCAACATTGAAGGGCTGGAGCAACGCAATGGGAGAGGCTCTGATCCCATCTTAGCTCTGAAGATCAAGGCTTTTAAAATTAAAGAAAGTCTTGACAGTGTTGGTACCTGAAAGGATCATTAAGTAGTTGCAAATAGACTTAATACTTTAAAGAAGACTTAATCAAGCAGAGCTGGGACGTCTTGACAATCTGATAATTGCAGCATAAAATTCGGAGAATGCAGAGGCCATGGGGATGCATGACCGGCCTTTGGGGGCTGATTGTTGTGAAACAGCTCTTCTATTCCTTTTCGAAGAGAAATTTAAATTACCTAGACTTTCAAAAATAACTGTTTATCTTTCACAAGAGTCTTGAAGATCTTCTCATTTATCACCCACTTAAATCAGCGCAGATTTCCTGTAATTCACCCTTAATCCACAGCTGGACAAAACTCTCTCCTATCAAGGAATGCCAAAACTACTGGTGTCAGCTCAGTCCCTCCCAGTTATCCTTGTCAAAAGGTGTTAATTTGTGTAGGAAGGGCTGATTCAAACTCTACTCATATTTTTGGGGTTGCTTCAATGGGACTTAGATTAGTTTACAGGTAGTGTATTTAAACAACCAAAATAGCTAGTATTATGTAGCAAATACTGAGGTTTAAAAATAGCCATAAATGCATCTGAATAGTTTTATTTTATGTAGTTCAGAATAAACTAATCAAGGGCTGCTCTGTTTGAAAACAAACTACAACTTAATACGCAAGTAACTGTGATGGTTTGAAAGAACTGCAAAGTTAAACTGTCTGTAAACAAAAGTTAAATTAACAGCTGTGGTAATTTTATCCTGAAGCAAAAAAGGTAAAGGCTGAACACTATGGAAAGACCAAAGCTGGTGAAAAGGAATTTATTTTCTGTATTCAAAAAACTTAGTTGTATTACAATGCAGATATTTTCCCGTCTTTCAATCATGACGTCCTCTGCAATTTTACAACCACACAGAATAGGGTAAAGCAGGACAAATATATACCAATACATACCTGTATGATGCCAGATCACCCTTAAAAACTGCTACTGGTTTTGTTTCACTGAAGACTTGACTGCCTATGCACTGTCAGACTGAAAATTTGCTATCTAAAATGTTTGTTTTTAACAAACATGACAAGTTTTTAACAATCAAAAAATGAAAAAATAAAAAAAAATCCTAACTCTAGATCCTGGGCAAGATAATTTCAACTCTCCTTTGGTTCGTGTTAAAGACTAGTGTTTGCAGCCCAAGCCAGAGGAGCAGTTCAGGCTCTGTCCTAATTCTTGTGATGACAAAACTTACTTTTCTGGGGATTTTAGTGGGTTACCATAAGGGATGTGGTATTCACTGCAGTGCTGGGGGAGTAATTTAATATCAGCATAACACTTTCTTCCCCCAGCCCTCTCCCCATTTACTTTTCTTCTATTTCCTTCTGTGCATTTCCCTTTCCTATTGGGAATAAAAGGTCTGGATTTTTCCACAGTAGGCTGGCAGATCACGAGAAGCGTGGTGCAGAGGAAGAAGCTGCCATGTTTGCAGCAAGCACCCTTGGGCACACAGCTGAAAGCATGTGGGAAAGTGAAAAAAAAATACATTACACCAGATGCCACTTTCACTGACCCCATGACATCACTGTCTGAAGAGGGACATCCCACCCACAAGGTGAGGACGCACAGCCTCAGCTGCCGACAGCAGATGAGAGTTCAGTATTTGATACGCACTACCGCTGATTTAAAACTAGCAATATTTTATTTTATTTTATTTTATTTTATTTTATTTTATTTTATTTTATTTTTGTTTTATTTTGGTTTGTTTCATTTTGTTTCAGTTTAGTTTGGTTTAGTTTGTTTTGTTTCGTTCTGTTCCGTTTCATTTTACTTTACTTTANTTATATTTTATTTTATTTTATTTTATTTTATTTTATTTTATTTTATTTTATTTTATTTTATTTTTATTTTGTTTTGTTTTATTTTGGTTTGTTTCATTTTGTTTCAGTTTAGTTTGGTTTAGTTTGTTTTGTTTCGTTCTGTTCCGTTTCATTTTACTTTACTTTACTTTACTTTACTTTGCTGTTGTAACCCTCTCATTCATATTTACTGATGACACATCACCCATAAAACCCGCTGCTTTCTTCCCCACACTTTCTTGCCATTCTAAAGCCTTGTAGCCGGTGGCTGCGGCTGTTATACTGGGATGGAAACTGCAGCGGTGCTGGTCCTTCTACGTCTTCGACAGGAGGTGTGTTTTGGTCTCAGTTTTCCACCACAGTACATGGACAAGGTCGGTGGTCCTCCCCGACGTCTGTATTTCTCCTCCGCGCTGGGGAAGTCCGTCGAGAAGGTACTTGTTAGCGCATCATACGAGTCTTTCTGAGCCTGGAAGAGGCAGGTAGGAAGATGTTATTAATTTGGGCAATGCTGCGCAGCTTGCAGAAACACTCTCAGCTTCTGCCCACACACATCTCACCTCCTATTGTTAAAGAAATTACAGCCGCCGAAAGAGATGAAAAAGTAACACATTTCTATTCTGGGTTTTATAGTAATGAGGCAAATCCAATTCTTCCCGCCGCTGTAGTGTGGGCCTGCTTTTTGGACTGGGATCCTCTGGGGGGACTGAGGCAGCTGTGGAGACACGGTTCCCAGCACAGCTGCCATAGGATGCACATTCATGCACCAAACTTATTTTAACGGCTCTGAGTGCGAGGACCACATTGGGTAGATCTCTCATACAAGGAGCTAGGACTTTCCAGGAATAATTAATATCTCGTTAGTACTTTCCCATTTCTCACCAGTCAAAGACCAGCAACCTGCAAAGCTGTGGAGACGTCATGTGCAAATTTCAGCAGAAATTTTGGAAGATAGCACCGAGTTGATGGTCACCCTACAGTCATCAGGTGGCTAGCTGAAAAATGAATCGCAGATGTCTCCTGAACACAAAACATGCAGTAGGTGGCACAGGCACACGTAACATCATGAATTGTCTCCGGGGTTTCCAGACACCGAGAGGTGCGAGAGCTTTTTCCACCATCTCCACTTTTCGCCCAGGTTTTGCTTTCATTTCTGCTTCGCACAGGTTCCCACTCTGCCATCACACATAAATTCCACCCAGGCTCAGCCCCCCCATGTCTTATTTATCACCGAATCCCCGCCCCCGCCATGCCAAAACAATCGCGTTGACTCTGCTGTCTCCTTCATGTTATACTCGTGTATTTATTCTTCCCGTATAACAGCTATTTTGTCAGAATGGCCTTTTTACTGGAGATTTATACTTACTGATTTCATACCTTGCCTGGGCCCTTTTACAGCTGGGGCTGGACGTAAGAAACCAGAGCGAAATGTCTTTCTAAAGCTGCCACGTAAGAGCTGCGCCAGTGCCCCTCGGAGCTGGCTCCCCAAGAAAACGCCAGTTTACACTCTGGATGAGACCTAAAGAAATCCCATCAAATATTTTAGAGACTCTTTCCTGGGAAGGCTGTGTTGTTTCAATGGCGCGTTTCTTCCAATCCTCCTTTCCTGTTTTTCCATTTGCATGAACACGGGGTATTTTAAGAGTCCATCTGCTCATGTTACTTATTCCTCACTTCAAGTCATAATCCTCTGTGATACTACAGTTAATTGCTCTGCCTATGATTATATTGCATCATGAACGGGATTACGGTTTTCAACCCTATCTGTACGGGAGCAATTTCAAAATATTCCTACTGTTACCAGCTCCAGCTGAACTTCAACAACTTTTACAATTTTGAGGACATTTATTGTGTATCTGGCTGTTCCGGTGCTGTTCTCCAATAGACAAAAGTGCCCACGCCGCGTTTTACACGACTTGTAACTAGATTAATTTGGATCTTGCACCTTTCTGGCTGAGTTCAGGCCTGCCTTTAGTCACGTTATTTCCATTCACAGCAGCGAGGGCTACTACAGACAGAGGGTGATGGTATTTAAAAATAGCACGATGTATTTTAAGCCATCTCTGAGCAAGGCTAAATCCAATTCTGAAAATGTCAGTAGGTGAAGCATCTGCATCGCGACCGTCCAACTGCTCTCGGTTGTTTTGTCCCCCTTTCTGCCTAAAAACTGTCCCTCCCATGCCAACAGGAACACGGGACAGGAGAAAACAGTCCCAAATTTGCTTTTCCAGCCCCCTGCTCCCCGAGGAGTTTCGTGTTTGCAAATACTCCGCTTGGCGAAACACTCCTCAGCGAAATGACTGAAAAAAAAAAAAAGGGAA
>VZSF01006850.1:297745-309190 GCA_013398295.1 Chionis minor | reverse complement strand
CCCCCCCCCCCCCCCCCCCCGCCTCTCCCCGGCCCCGAAGCTCAGCCCTGGGCCGGAGCTGAGGCCGTTCTGGCGCTTCCTGTGGAGGAACAGGCTCTGGAAACACCCGCCGAGGCCCCTGGATCCGGCCCCGCTCCCGCCCTGTCCCAAGCCACGGATTGGGAGCGGGGCTCAGAGCCTGTCGTCCCCCCCCGCCATGGGTGCAGCACCCATGGGTGCCAGCCCTCTCCCTGCGGCAACCTCTCCTCCACCACTGCTGTGATGAGTTTTCCTTCTCAGCTGGGCTGGGACCCCGGCAGGGGCTGGGTGCTTGCACGGGGCCATCTCCCATGGGTGCTGCCTCCCACCTTTGCTGGGTTGGAGGGGAGCGGTTTGGAGACCCCCTTGGGTGCCCCCACCCCACCCTGTCCCTTCCAGGGAGCGCTATGGGGTGGGGAAGGGGTGCTGGGGGGGGGGACTGGGATGAATCCTGGGGCACCCCGGCAGCACCAGCTCCTCTCCGGGGCAGGAAGGTGGGAGCAGTGGTGGGGACGGGGCGGGGGACGAGCAACCACAGCCCTTGTCCCCCACCGTGCCGGGGCAGGAAGGGCCCGGCCAGCGTGCGCCCTCCCTGCCAACAACAGCAGCTTTTTGGGAGGCAGCCCTGGCCCCCGGCCAGCCTGGGCTCGGCATCTCCCGGCCGGGCTGGCACGAGGTGCTGGCACCTTCCGCGTCCCCTCCAGTGCCCTGTGTCCCCCTCCCCGACCCTGAGCATCCCTGGAGCTGGATGCCGGGCTGAGGCTTCCCGGGGGGGCAGGGGATGAGCCGGAATGAGCCCGGCAGCCCCAGAGCCCCGGCAGTGCTGGTTTTGAGGTGCAGCGCACCCCAACACCCCCTGGCACCCAGCCTGGGGTGCTGGCGCAGGGATGAGAGACGCGTCCCGGGCGGGGGGGGGGGGGTCGTAGCCTCGGCCCCGCTCATCCCTGCGGGATTCAGACACTCTCAGCGCCGGGAGCGGCTGAGCCCTGTCTGGCTCGTTCCGCTTGTGGATGGGGCTGGTCTGCGCCTCCAAACCAGTGTCTCCAGCCCCACGCCTGGGGCCGATCCTGTCCTGCCCCCCCTGGGCCAGTGTCCTGAGGGACAGTGTGACACGCGGTGCCTGAGCCGGCATGAGGCTGGTGACATGCGGCATCAGGTGCCATTCAGCTGTGCCGAGCCCCAGGGACCCTCACGCCTCGGTTTTCCCTGTATCCCTCGCAGAGCTGCCGCCCTCTGAGTTCATGCAGGTGGCGGATTCGACGTGGCTGGTGCTCAGCGTCGTCTCCAACGGACGGGAGCCCTCCGGCTGCCAGGCCACCGGCGTCACCAAGATCGCCAGGTCGGTCATCGCACCGCTGGCCGAGCACCACGTCTCGGTGCTGATGCTCTCCACCTACCAGACCGACTTCATCCTGGTGAGCGCTGGGCGAGGACGGGGACGGTGGTGCTGGTGTCACTGGGGTGCTGGCTCCAGCGGAGCTGGGTGGGGACCTCAGTGTCCCCAGCCGGCTGCGGGGAGGGGTGGCGGTGCCAGCGCTGATCCCGCGCCCCCCGGCCAGGTGCGGGAGCGGGACCTGCCGGTGGTGATCCACACACTGGCAGGGGAGTTCGACATCTACAAGGAGGAGAGTGGCGAGTGTGTCCCTGTCACCTGCGATGACATGAGCAACGGCTTCCTCAAGCCCAAGCCAGGTGAATGTCGCCAAGTCCCATGTCCCCCAGGGCCACCCCATCCCTGCCGAGATGCTCCAGCTCCCGCCGGTGGTACTCGCATCCCTGGGGGAAGAACCCCAGGGCCACCCACCTGCGCCCTGAGGGCTGCCGGGTTGTGGTGGCCACGGGGTGGCACTGTGGCACTGTCCCCAAGCTGTCCCCAAGCCTGACGGGTTGCTCTCCCCCTGCCAGCCGCCAGCCCCACGCTGCACCCCGTGCAGAGCCCCCAGACCCGCTTCTGCGTCCTGACCGTGGCCCCTGACACGCTGCCCGCCATCGCCACCATGCTCATCGATGTCCTCTTCTACTCCCACAGGTGGGTCCCAGGCACAGGGACACACTGGTGGCCCTTCATCTGGTGCCACCTGAACATTGGTGACATGTCTTGTCCCATCCCCCTTTGCTCCCAGTGGCTTTTCAAGCCCTGGGAGTGTTTTGCAAACTGGTTTTGCCCTCCCAAGCGTGCTGGGTGGCTGCAGCCAAGTGGGTGTCACGGGTCCTGCTGCCACCATGGACAAGGGAGCCCTGAGGTGATCCAAGGGACAAACCCCACACTGCAGGAAAATCCTCCCGCGCCCCCCTCCAGGGAAAGGGATTACAAAACAGGAGAGAGTGGCCTGCAAAAGGCTGGTGGGAACGGCGCTGGGGTGTGGGGATGCTCCTGGCCAGGACATCCAGTGTCCCCCAGGATGGGGTCCCTTCTGGAGGAACCCTCCCACGCCAGAGACATCGTGGCGATTTGTGAATGCCCTGAAATTCGGTGTAATCCCCGTTCTGTATGTGTGCCCCCCCCACCCTGGTGGCTGTATGAGCTGCAGACCTTGTGGGTACCGCCCCGCTCCCACCCCCCATCTCCTCCTCACCCACCGGCTCACCCCGTGGCATCCCAACGTGATGCTCAAAGACACCCAGTGCCACCACCACTTCTCCCAATTTTGGGGGTCATGACCCCTCCCTGCTACTCTTTTCTCCAACCCTTCCCTGCTCTGCAGCCCCCCGAGGGAGGCTGGCGCTGGCAGCCAGGACCTTGACTCCATCACCTTCTTCGCCTTCTCCCTCATCGAGGGCTACATCTCCATCGTGATGGATGCCGAAACCCAGAAGCGGTAAGTACTGTCTGCCTTCCTGTCTGTCTATCTGTCCGTCCCTGGGGCGGGGGGCGGGGGGTGTTCCAGTCATCCCACCCTTTCTCCCAGGTTCCCCAGTGACCTGCTGCTGACCAGCTCGACGGGGGAGCTGTGGCGGATGGTGCGGATCGGCGGGCAGCCCCTGGGCTTCGGTGAGTGTGGCCGCCGTGGCCGTATCCCCCGCCCTGTGCCACCACCACCCCGGGATGGTGCGCTTTGGGGGGGTGACACCCTCCCTGTATGTCCCCATGGCTGTGCCCGCCGGGGGCCACCGCTCACCCCGGGGTCCCTTTGCCTCCCCCAGACGAGTGCGGCATCGTGGCGCAGATCGCCGAGCCGCTGGCTGCCGCTGACATATCAGCGTACTACATCAGCACCTTCAACTTCGATCACGCCCTGGTGAGCCCCTGCCCCTCCCCGGGGACCTGCCACCCTGCGGGTGTCCCCGGGGGTTGACACCCACTCTGTCCCGTCCCCCCCGCAGGTCCCCGAGGAGGGCATCGCCGAGGTCATCCAGCTGCTCCAGCAGCGCCAGGAAAGCGGCAGATAGTGGCCGGCTGTCCCCACGCTGGGTGGCCTGGCACGGTGGCACGGTGGGCTCCCCCTTTCCCTCCCCCCACCCCCTCTATATTCATTATTTTTTAGTTTTAAGGCTCTCCCCGGTGCGGGGCAGAGCCTGGTGCAGCATCGCTCCCTGCCTGCTGGGGGTGTGGGGACACGGTGGCCTCGTGGTGGTGGGACGGTGTCCCGTGGGAGGGGGGGATAGCAGTCCCCACCGTGCCACCCACCCCGCGGGCGAGGCCGAAGGGCAGCACTGTGCCATCCTCTGCCCCGGGGTTGGGGGGCAAGTGTCCCCGGGGACCTGCTGGAGAAGGGGAACGTGCCAGGGAGCGGTGATGTGCCACTGCGGCGCTGGGGGTGACAGGATGTGTCCCCACGGGTGGTCCCTGTGGGTGGAGGAAGGAGGGGGCAGCTGTGAGGCTGTGGGGCACCCCTAGAGTGGCCCCATGGAGGGGTGAAAGCATCCCTGGAGCTGGGATTCCCTCCTGCACCCCAAAGATCTCCAAGGCAGAGATGGGAGGGGGGCTCTGTGGTTCAGCCCCAGCCCTGTGGCCCCTCGGGGGTGGCCCCATGTCCCTGCCTGGGCCATCGCATATCGTTGAGGGATGATCGTGACCCCCCCAAAACTCCCCCCAAGCTGTATTTTCACATAGTTTTTATAATTAAGTCAATAAAAGTCCTATTATTTTTATTTCCGCGTAGCTGACTGCCCCAGGGGGGGTGGCCCAGAGCCCGTCCCTGTGGTGGTGGCACTGGTTGGGATGGGAGCGGCTGGGATGTGACAGGGGGACATGTTACCCAGTGTGTCTCTGCCATGAGGTGACCAGGACAAGGCCAGCTCACCTGCCGCCTTTTGGGGGTGAAAAAAGGAGATAAAGCTGCAGCTCCCAGCAAGTCACCAGCCCTAGGGAAACTGAGCGTCCCCACATCTTCTCCCGTTGTCGGCAGCACGGCGCCCCCCTGGCGAAGTGGGGTGCGCAGGGTGGGGGCTGTCCCCTCCTGCGGTGCCTGGAGGGCGCTGTGACCCCCTTGGGTACCGGGGCTGTCCGGTGGCGGGGGTGGGGGTGGACCCCCCAGCTCCTGGCTACCCCCGGGGGCTGCGCCTGGTCAACAAGCCAGACTCGGTGGGAGCGCGAGCGCGGTGGAAACCTCCTCAGGGTCTTTTTGCCCAAGATGGTGGCTCGGTGGGGCTCTGGCCAGCAGGTGAATGCAGCTCCGCTCCCATCCAAAAAGCGGGCCCTGCTCTCCCATGCGCCAAGCGGGGAGCGTGCCCGAGTCCCAGCCGCATCTTCCTTGCGTCAGCTCCCACACGCTTGCAAGCCGTCGGGTTCCTGCAGCCTCCCTGGGCGCTTTCTTTCCTGTCTCACTCTCTTGTCCAGAGTCATGAGACGCTGCTGACGCTCGATGAAGAAATTGCAGCCGGCCCATGCGGTCACCGGTACTATTTTTGTCCCCATTGGGTATTGCACAGTCCTCCGCCACCCACTTTCCTTTGGCGGGGTGGCCACTACGGTGGCTTCCTCCTGGCCCAGCCCAGCAGGAACTCCGCGGGGAGCCCTGGGAGGTGACAGTGCCACGCGGAGGGGCCAGAGCTGCCTGTGGCTGTGAGGATCTGAGGGCGGGTGCACGCTGCCCACATGGTCCTGTTTGCCCGGCCAGTGTGGCCGGGATGGATGGATGGATGGATGGATGAGCAGGTGGATGGCTGTACAAGTGGACAGGTGGGTGGGTGGATGGATGGATGGATGGTTGGTTGGTTGGTTGGTTGGTTGGTTGGATGTTCCTCTGGGTGGGTGGGCGGATGGACGGACAGATGGATGGATGTTCCTCTGGGTGGGCGGATAGATGGGCAGGTGGGTGGATGGCTGGGCAGGGTGATGGATGGATGGATGGATGGATGAATGGATGGATGGATGGACAGGTGGACAGACAGCTAACAGGCTGTCTAGACAGACAGATGGACGGGCAAGCTCTTTCAAACAGGTGTGGAGAGAGAAACCACCCCTCCAGGGCTGCCCTGGGCACAGCCCTGCCCATCACGGCCCCACCAAACCCAGCCCAGCCGCCATCTTGGCCGGGGGCTGGCTGAGGAGGAGGAGGATGCAGCTGGTGGAGGAAGCAGTGCTGGCCTTGCTCCTGCAGCAGAGAGTCCTGCAGGTTGTGCGGCAGCTGGTGAGGGGAGATTTTGGGAAAAGAAAACATTTCTTCCCCAAGTGAGTCACAGCCAAGTTCTTCTGCCCCGGAGCAGACGTTATTTCTGGGTTTTCCCCATGCGCTGCTGCCGAACCCTCTGAATGTGCAAACCCAGCACAGGGTGGCTCCCTCTGCTCGTGCCAGCAACTTTTGACCATCACCAAATCAACCAGGTTGCAACGAATCCCAAAAATGCTGATAAAATATGTTCATTTTGTAATCGGTGGAAGAAGCCCCCATGGCTGCTGGCCTCCTGCTGGGCTTCATCCACCGGGAAAGGGGAGCTGAGAGGCTTCAAGGGGGTTTGCGCCAGGTGCCGCCGGCAGTGCCGAGGCCATGCCGCGGCCCGTGGCATTGCCACGGGCTGTCCCACAGCGGTATTGCATAAGCCTGACGCGGCAGTGAGGGCATCGCTGCCCGTGACGGCTTTTGTTTCCTTTGGTCCCTGTGCCCTTGGGCAACACCCGGGGCCCCCGCGTAGGTCCCGGCGTGGCCCTTTGGCACTGGGTGGCTGCGTTTCCTCCCCAGGGTCACCCATGGGTGCTGCTGGGCAGAAGGGCTGAGCCGTGCTGCCCAGTGTCCCCAACTTGGCCGGCACCTGGAGTCATGGTGGGCAGGTATGAGCCGACGGGCGGATGGACAGAGCATCCTCCAGAGCATCACCGAGTGATGGGATTCTCCGCCTTCCCTGGGCTTCCACCTTCCAGGGCTGGATTTTCAGCTCCTGTGGCTGGGCTGGTAACTTGAAGCCCTCACCATGATGGGACACCGGTGGCCCCACATGGCTGATGTCCCCAGCTGCCAGTGTTGCTACTGCCACTGCCCTCTTTTGCATTTGGGTTTCGGGGCAACCGAGGCCATTTTTGGTTCAACCATCCCATTGGGCGCCGAGCAGTGAAACTGGGGTGACTCAAAGAGGCCCTTTCCCAAGAAGCCAGGTCACAGGGATCCAGCAGCGCTGGTGTGGCCAGATCCAGGAGGAGCAGCGGGACCACGGACACCCTGGGTCGGACCCGCCGGGACTCCCTCGAGGAACTGAATCGAAGAACAACCCCATCGGCCGGCCGGCATCATTTCCTCCCGCCGGGGCGGCTCACCCCGCTCATTGGCCCCCGGGGCACGGCTTCACTTCTCGCTGGCTTTCCGTTGGGTCCGGGTGCCTCCTTCGGAGGTGGGGGCGAATGGGTGCACTTTAAAAGGCGAGCTTCCCCATCGCCGAGCAGTAAGGAAGTCGCTCGCGCGTCCGGCGGCCCCACGCCGAAACGCCCTGCCCCGGCCATGCGGTGCGACAGGCGGCCCCTGGGCGTGCTGGCAGGTAGGTGTCCCCCGGCGTCCTGCAACTACCCTCTTGCTCGCGCGCCAGCTGTGCCGAGCTGGCTGGGAGCCGCGGGAGGGAGCGCGGCGGCGGGGCCGCGTGGGGGTTGAGTCAGCGCGCGGCAGCAGATGGTGTCGCCAGGGCTGTCCCTCCCTGTGCCATGGCGGTGTCACCTCCCAAGGGCGCTGGCAGGGGATGGGGACATTGCCCACCCCCCCGCCATGGCACATGGGACAGGGAGCACTGGGGATGGACAGCCCCGCGGGGGCTCCCTTTGTCCCTGGGAGAGAAGAGATGCTGGGAGGGGAAGGGCGGGAGGGCACACGCTTTGGGGTCACTTCAGGGACCGATGGCAGAGGGTCAGGGGTCAGCTTGCTGGCACAGATCCTGCGCCTTGTCCGAGCCCTTCAATCCCCCCCCGGCAGCGCGGCAGGGCTGGATGCCGCAGGCTGGTCCAGCACCGCATCCAAAGGCACTGCCGTGGGTGACAGCAGCGCTGGGACAATGCCCAGCCCGAGCCAAGGGGCCAGATCTGGGAATGCCACTGCTGTCCCCTCCTTTGTGGCGGCCAACACTGAGAGGGGGGGGCTGCCGGGGCCACCACTGCAGCGGGGCTGCGCTCCCTGGCTGCTCGATGGCATCTTCTTCAGCCTCCTTCTCCTCCTCCTCGCCGCTGGGTTCCCAGCAAGATTTTGGCTCGTCCCTGCAGTGGGACCGGGGACTTAGCGCAGGGGGTGCATGTCCCCAGCATGTGTTATTGTCACCTCCAGGCTTGACACGGGGGTGACGAGCGTACGGAGTCAAGCTCTCCCCGCGGCATCATCCCCATGGCAGGGGGGCTGGTGAGCTTGAGCCCGTGCAGCACGGAGAGGGGGCTGCCTCCCTGCACCCCGCGATGCCCCAACGCCCCCCATCTCCCTCCTCTTCCTCCCCAGCTGTCACCAAAGGGCTCTTCATCCTCTGGGCGGTGCCAGGCCAGGGGGGGCAGCCCCTGCACTCCCCCACCCTGCAGCAGATCCAGTCGCTGGTGAGGTACATGGCCGAGGACGCGCAGGAACTTTTCACCTTCTACGTGAGTCCCCTTCCCTGGGACGAGGGGATGCTCCTGTCCCCTCCGCAGGGGGACATGGGGCTGGTGGGAAGGCGGAGGGGGAGGTCCCCATGTTGCTCCTATCCCATGTCCCTGACCTTTCCCCCCCATCCCTGGGCAGGAGGAGAACCAGCGCTTGGCCATCAACCACCTCTGCCGCACCAACCGCCCGCCTGAGTGGCTGCGGGGACCGGTGGGGGGTCCCGGGGGGCTGCGATCACTGCGGGGGACCATGGCCCGCATGGCCCAGGCGCTGCAGGACATCACCCGGCACCAGCAAGACCTCAACCCCCCCGGCGCAGAAATTCTCTGCCGCTTGGCCAGAACCCACAGGAAGGTGCGAGGGCTCCTCAGCAACCTGGAGGGGCTCTTCCCGGTCTCCAGCCCCCTCCCTGACCACCGGCCCCCTCTCCGCCCCACGGCACCCACCAAGGTCTTCCGGCAGAAGCTGGAGGGCTGCCGGATCCTCTGGAGCTACTCCCGCTTCATGGTCAAGCTCAATGCCCAGCTGGAGGCCAGGAGCCGCCGAGCGCACCGGGAGAAGCGGAGATCGCGCCAGGGCTCGCGCGTCCGTGTGCGCTCCTAGTGCAGCCCTGCTGCCAACGGAGTTGTCCTTGTCTCCATCATCTCCAGCCTCTTCCCCATCCCCATTCCCATCCCCGTCCCCGGGATGGAGACTCACTGACCGGCCGGGATGCACCACAGAGACCCTCTAGGCTCGCACGGGTGAGGACACAAGCCTGCTCCAAGAAGCTCCCGTCGCTTTGGCTTGCCGTGGGGACCATGCTGTCCCCGTGCCACCGCTGGGCTGCAGGACAGCCCCGCTCCGCTCCTGGCAGCTCCCCCACATCCCACCCCACATTCCGGAAGCGCCGGTGCTGCGGGGAACTTGGGTGTCCCCCAGGTGCCCGGCACCGTGGGATGCAGCCGTCCCTCGTCACCGAGCCCCGCCGGATTTTCCAGTGATTCAATGGGTCCGGTGACCCGGCCTGACTAAGAGCCGCTGGCCCAGCACCCGCCTCACTGCCGGCAGGGTGCGGCCCCAGCCCACGGAGCGCGCTGCCGGCACCGGCGAGTGCCACCGGCGTTGTCACCCCCTGCCCACCCCGTGCTGGGTTTGCTGGTCCCAGAGAGCGTCTGGGAGTGGAATCCCATGAGCTCGGTGTCCCCGTGAGCTCGGTGTCCCTGCACACTCAGTGTCCCCGCACACTCAGTGTCCCCATGAGCTCGGTGTCCTTGCACACTCGGTGTCCCTGTACGCTCGGTGTCCCCGTGAGCTCAGTGTCCCTGCACACTTGGTGTCCTTGCACACTCGGTGTCCCTGCATGCTTGGTGTCCCCATGAGCTTGGTGTCCCTGCACACTCAGTGTCCCCGCACGCTCGGTGTCCCCGTGAGCTCGGTGTCCCCACACACTCAGTGTGCCTGTACGCTCGGTGTCCCTACAGTCTCAGTGTCCCCACAAGCTCAATGTCCCTGTGCTCATCCCCGTCCTCGTCCCGGCACACTCAGTGTCCCCAAGCATTCAGCGTCCCTGTGCTTGTCCCTGTGCTCTCGGTGTCCCCTGTGCTCAGTGTCCCTGTGCTCGCTCTTGCACGCTTGGTGACCCCATGCTCTTGGTGTCCCCGTGCTCTCAGCAACCCTGTGTCCTCAGGGACCCCACGCTCTTCCCTCCGCCCTCAGTGTCCCCAAGCCCCTCCGGCCGTGCCACCGCAGCTCTGCCTGTGCCGGGCAGGGGCTCAGCTCTGGCCACCACACTGTGACGGTGGGTGGTGGCACCCACCCCCTCCCCACTAATTTATACATTAATATTTGTGTGGTTATCGTATTTATTGAACCCTGGGGTTAATTTAATACGTCCCTGCAGCGGGAAGAAATATTTAAGGACATGTTTTTAATATATAAATATCTATTTTTATGATAACTTTTTTTTGTATTGTGTTAAACTATGAATGTAACGAGGTTTTATTTATAAATATCGATATTTTTTGGTACTGTGAGAAGGGCAGCGCCCACCGTGGGCTCGTAGCACCCCCGTATTTTTGTACAACGGCAGACAGAAATAAAGTGTCGACCTCGGCCCGTGGGCCGCTGAGTGGTGGCGTCCCTGTGTCCTGGCGTCCCTGTGTCCTGGCGTCCCTGTGTCCTGGTGTCCCTGTGTCCAGGTGTCTGCGGGCTGTGTCCCGGTGGCCGGGCTGTGCCTGTTGTCCTTGCCAGGGCGCAAGGTGCAGCATGGGGTGGCAGCGTGGGGTGGGATGGGACATGGCCTGGCGTGGCATGGCGCGGGATGTGGCACTGCACAGTGGTACATGGCACGCGATGGGATGTGACGCATGGCACAGCAGAGGACATGGCACAGCGTGGCACTTGGCACCGTGTGGCACATGACATGCAATGTGGCAATGCATGGCATCCCACGGCACGGCCTGCCACGTGTCACGCCACGGTGTGGCACGACGCCGTGCAGCACCATGTGCCACATGTCACACCGCCCCGTCGTGCCAAGCGGCACGGCACAGCTGCTGGCACAGGCTAGGCCATCACCGCAGCCGAGCCAGAGCACCGCGTCCCTGCCACCTGGCCGGGGCCACCGCCGGGACCAGGCCACCCCACTGCCACTGGCCTCGCTGAGTCAAAAATCCTAAGACCCGGTCATGTGGCACCGCGGAGTCACTCATTCCTTGCGGAGCTGCCCGGCTGCCCAGCACTGCCACCGCCGCTGCCGCCTGAGTCAGTTGCGGGGAGCACCGCATCCAGGACGGCCACCACCACACTGGCACCCGCCGCCATTTGGGGGACGCTCAGGGTGGGGACGATGTCACCATGAAGCAACCCGGGCCGGCTTGCTGCGCCGTGGGTGACCGTGCCACCGCCTGCCGGCTGCTGTCCCCTACCAAGCCACCCGCCCAGCTCCGACGAGGGGGCAGCTTGCATGGGCTGCGGAGGGGAGGGCGCAGGTACGTGACCCCCCCCGGGATCGGCGTGGAGGGGTGGGGGGACCCCACCTGAGTGTCAGAGGAGGGATGCTGGCAGCCCCCGTGTCCCCACAGGGCCAGGATACCTCCTTGCAAGGCCACCCCGGGGGGACCCCGCTGCCCACCCCACGTTCCCACCCCTGGGAAAAGCCACCCCAGGGTGGGGACGTCCCTTGGCCACGGTCCCCAAGGGCTCTGCTCCCCCTGGGGTGGGAAGCAGCAGGGTGCCCGGCTGTGGGTGACACCGGTGGGACACGGAGCTGGGGGGAGGCAGCCCCGGGCGGGGAAATAGCGTGAGTCAAAGGGGAATTCGGTCACCGCCATCATTCAGCCCCAGGCTTCCCCGGGGTGGGGGCACCTTACCACCCCCTTCCTCAGCCCCCCCACACCCCCCAGCACAGCCCCCCCGACCCGGCCAGCCCCAGCCTCAAACCTGCCAGACCCCCCCCGGCGGT
>VZSF01006850.1:252667-297653 GCA_013398295.1 Chionis minor | reverse complement strand
GGGGGACAGTGATGGACTGGGGCGGGGGGACAGTTCTCAGGATGGAGATGGGGCGGTGGGGACAGTTATGGGATGGATGTAGGGCAGGGGGCAGCTGTGGGGAGACCAGAGCAGCAGCATGGCCTTGGCCGGCCATGGGCTTGTCCCCGTGTCCCTGGCCAGGCTGGTGGTGGGGATGGTGGGGACAGTGGGGACAGCAGGGACAGCAGGTAGCAGTGTCCAGCCAGGCGGGGCCGTTGCCTCCTGCCCAACCTGCCCCCAGCTCCGCTCCCGGGGTGCCCAAACCGGGGACAAGTTGGGGGCACCCCACCAGCTCCCAGCCCCGCAGCCCCCTGCTCCCTGCAATGGGGAGGGCTGGCTCCCCCCCAACCAGCCCCTTCCCATTCCCTCCTTGGGATCCACCAGGATTCCTCCACCCACCTCGCCACCTCCTGCATCACACCTTTCCTACTGCCTGTCCCCATGGGGCAGCTCTGCAGGATTCATGGAGGGACATTCCTGTTGCCCAAGTGCTTGGGAAAGGAGGTTTTTTCCCGGGCATCATTGGGAAATCTCCCCCATCCAGCCTGCCCGTACTAGGGATTTGGGTTTTCCTTCTGGAGCATCCTCCCCTGCAGAGGGGAACCCACCCCCCCTCACCCCCCACCCCTTTCCATCCGCTCTAGAAAATCCATTATAAATGAAATCCCAAAACCCTGCCCAGCTCTGGGACAGTGGCCCGGCCCTGGGCTGAGTCGCTGCTGGGAAATTCAGGGAAAGGGCAGAAAATGGCAAACCTGTGCCCATCCCTGCACCCAACAACCCCCCCCCGCTATGTCCCCCAGCACTCTTCATTAAGAAACACCAATTTCTCAGTTAATTAAGTGCCATCAGGTGCCCACTGATACGTGATGCACTGCTCGCTGCCCCCCAGTAAAACCAGGTGTGAGGCTGCGGGGGGTGAGATAAGGCTCGTCCTCCCTGGCTTTTCCCACCCCCTTGCTCCCCATCCCCATTCCCATCCCCATTCCCATCCCCGCTGGCTGCCTGGCATTCCAGTAAGGCCAAACTGGGCTGAAATGGGCTTTGGTCACCGGGGCATTGATGCCACCTGGCAAACAAGGTGGTTCCCACTTAGGGAAACTGAGGCAGGCAGCGCCTATATGACCATGTCTCCGCGCCTCCAGCACAGGGAGGGTTCCTCGTGTCCCCCCTCCTCGATGTGCCACCCCCTGCCACAGGGGGACAGCTGGGGTCGCGGTGGCTGTTGCGTCACCATTCCTCGACTGTCACCCCCCTCAGGCTCATGCTGCCAGCGCAACCTGGGCACAAACTTGCTAAACCTGATTAAAAGTTTCAGCTTGGGCCGTGCCCCTGGTGAGAAAAAAAAATATACACAAGAAAAACAACACACACACCAAAAAAAAAAAANAAAAACAAAAAAAAAAACAACCCACACACCAAAAAAAAAAAAAAAAAATCCCTTTAACCTGTTTTTCACCCAAATCGGACAAACGGCCCGGCAGCATCCCAGTCCCACGGGACCCCCACCAGGCGTTGACCCTCCCCCCCCCCACCCCGCTCGGGTGTTTGCTCCCACACTGATTTGAGCACCTTCCCAGTCAGCCCAGCACCCTCCTGCCTGCGGCGGGCAGGGGGCTGGCCCCGCCGATGGAAGGGTTAACCCTGGGGGGGCCGGTCCAGCCTCTCCCTGCTGGGTGGGTTTGTCCTTTTTCCTAGAGAAAAAACCCACCCTTCACTTTTAATATTTTCAACCCAAAGGGACGAGCCGCTGGCGGGGATGGGGAACACACACCGATGCCACTGTGTCCATCCCAGCGTGACCGGGGGTCCCGCAACCCTCGGGTCACCTCGCCACCACCTCCCTGCGCTTTTTCTCCTATCAACCGCTCTCCCAAAAAAATCCAAATCCTATTTTTTTAAACTTCCCCCCCCTTATATTAATGACTGCTCCAGCAGCCGGTGGGGAAGCCCCGGCCCGGGGAGGGGGACCCGGGGGTGAAAGTGCTTGCGGCTCTGTGAGTCATGACGCAATGCACTCGCCAACGTGCCTCGACGCCACCGCCGGCACCCGCTACCCCCCGCGACGCCCCCAAACCCCACGTGCTGCTGCTCACATCCCTTGGAGGACAAGGCGGGGGGTTTATTTCCTATTCCCCCCCCGCCTTCCCACCCACTTCCCCAGCACCTCCCCGACCCCGTGCGTGAAAAAACACAAACCCCCCCAATCCCGCTGACATCAACTTTATCAGAAGTTTATTTCTAAGAATCATTCAGGATTTCCAAAGCCTTCGACTTCCTGATTTCCAGTTTCAATAGAAGTAACGATAGTGGTGCTGCTCCCCCCCGCGTCCCCCCCTCCTCCCCTTTCTTACAACACAGGCTGGCTGCCGGACCGGTATATAAACCCCGAGAAGTCCCCCAGTATGAACATGAATTTCTGAAAACTTCCTCTGCCAACACCAATCTCTATTAAGTCACTCCCGGGACGCGGCTCACAATGAAGTTCGTGCCGGCAGGTAAAAAAACATAAATCAACTTTGGGGAAATTATTTCCCCTTCTCCCCCCCCTTTTTTTTTCCTCCCTCCCTCCCCCTCTTTTTTTTTTTTTTTTTTTTTTCCGGGGTGATCCCCCAGCGCGGGGGGGCCCCGGTCCGCCGGAGCGAGGGCTCCCGCCGCGCCGCGTTCCCCCCGGGATGAGCATCTCTGGGAATTGGCAGCGGGGAGTGAAGCGCGGCGCTGGCGCGGTGCAGCCAACATCTGGACACTTATATAACTGGAAACGCTTCCAAAAAAAAAAAAAAAAAAAAAAAAANAAGCAAAGGGGGGGGAATCTTTTTTTTTTTTCCTTTGGGCTTTTTTGGCTTTTTTTAATATTCCACCCCCCCGCCCCGCTCCTCTTGCCTTTGCTCCTTCTGGGTCTCCCGAAGTTGCGAGCCACCGCTGGGTCGGGAGCACCGGAGGGATGGGGAGGCTGCCAAGTGCAGGAGCTGGGGGGGTCGGAGGGAGCAGCCGCCAACCCAGTGGCAGCGCTGGGGGGTCCCATGGGGCAGCACCCACCGGGGACTCCCCACCCAGCCACCCCCTGGCGCACGTGAGGTGCTGAGCCTCACTCTGCCCAGCTGTGAAACGGGCAGGGGGCAGCGCAGCCAGAGGGGCTGGCCGGGGGGCGAGGGGAGGTCAGGGCATCTGCGTCCCATGGGAGCACCCCCCAGGGCCCCGGGGGTGCGGGGAGGAAGGGTCCCCCCCGTCCCCGTCCCAGGCAGGAGGGGAGCGGCAGCGGGTCAGGGATCGCAACACGCCCAGGTAAGTCCTTTCCCACCTGGGCAGGGTAAATAAAGCAAGTTTTGGATTACCCAGCACCGGCGAAACGTCGGAGGCGCTGACAAGTGCGGGCAGCTTCGGGCGCTCGTCACGGCCTGGGGACGTCACCTGGCAGCACCCTGGTGGCATCGTGCAGGGTCCCCACCCTGCCGGGGTGCTGCCGGCAGCAGCCAGGTCGCCCAGTGGCGGGGACCCCCCCCGGGTCACCCTGCCCCGAGGATGCAGAAGGCAGCAGCAGGGCTCAGAGGCAGTTTGGCCTCCCCGCGCAGCGACGCTGCTTTGGGGGCATCCCCAGGGATGGGGAGGGGGGTTTGGAGCACCCCGCTGGTGGGACGGGGCGGGGGGATGCCGGGGCAACCCAGCTGCCAGTGGCTCAAGGGTCCCCTTGTTCCGCGTCCAGGGATTTTCTGGCCGGCGTCTCCGGCAGCTGCGGCGTCTCTCCCCAGGGCTCCTCGGCGCTGCGCCCACTTCGCAGATGGGGAAACTGAGGCAGGCGGTGGGGCCGGAGGCGGGAGGGAGCGGGGGATGCCGAAGGCAGGTTTCCTTGCGGGCGCCCCCGCTGAGTCAGCCGGGGCCGGGGTGGGGCCTCGCTCCCGCAGCGCCCGGCGGAGGATAACGGAGGGGAAAAAGCGCTTTGCATATTTGATTAAACCTGACAGGTCGTCACCGGGCCGGTTGCGAAATGAGGGAATGCCGTGGGGCGCCCCGCCGGGAAGGGAGGCAGGGGAACGCCTGCCGGGGGGCAGGTGAGGGGGACGAGAGCGGGACGGGCACGTTGTCCCAGCCAGGATGGCAAAGCAGGGGGTCTGGGGGCTGCCGGCCCAGCCGGACCCACCCTGCCGAGCGGGATGAGTGCCCACTCTGGGTGGACGCCCTCCCCTGGGGTGCCCATGGCTGGGGACATCCTCGGGGCACGCGCTGCACCGCGACCTGCCCAGGCCATCAGTGGCAGGACGGTCCCAATGGACCACCACCGGGTCAGCGCCCACCGTGACGCCCACCTCTCTCCCCACACAGGCGTCGTGCCCTTCGTGGCCCTGCTCCTGCTGCAGCGGCGGCCAGTGGCCGGCCGAGCGCTGCTGGTGACCAGCTCCGGCTGCCCCGGTCACAGCTTGTGCCGCTCCAACGTCCAGGAGCAGACCCGCAGGCAGGTCGCGCTGCTCAATGCCACCGCCCAGGACCTCTTCAGCCTCTACGTAAGTGGCACTCGGGGATGGCCGGTCCCTGTGGGGAACCCCAGGGCATGCCCATGAAAGGGGAGGGATGGGGACACGGTGGGGACGGCAGCAGAAGGTGGCCTGGGAGGGGAGAGGGGACACATGGGTGACGCTGGCCTCTCCTCCCAGCTGAAGTGCCAGGGAGAGCCGTTCAGCAGCGAGACCGACAAGCTCTGCAACCCCAGCGGCGTCTTCTTCCCTGCTTTCCGGGTCAACCAGACCAGCGAGAGGAAGGAGGTCATGGTGGCCATGTACAAGCTCTTCACCTTCCTCAACGCCTCGCTGGGGAACATCACGCGCGACCAGGAGGAGCTCAACCCCACAGCCAAGGAGCTCCTCGACAGGCTCCACAACACCACCAAGACCACGCGGGGGCTCATCTCCAACCTCACCTGCCTCCTCTGCAAGAACTACAACATCTTCCAGGTGGACGTCAGCTATGGAGAGAGCTCCAAGGGCAAGAGCGCCTTCAAGAAGAAGCAGCAGGGCTGCCAGGTGCTCAGGAAGTACGTGCAGGTCATCGCCCAGGTGGCCCACGTCCTACCTCATCTCAGCCCCCTGTGAGCACCCACACCGGCTCCTTCGCCCCCCCCACCCCCAGCCACCGGTGAGGATGGCCGAGCCAGCCGTGCCGTCCCCCCACCGCTGCCTCCTGACCTCCTGCCTTCCTATTTATTACCCCAGACCCTGCGCTGGCCCCATCAGCCCGCCGGTAATTTATTTGCCCCTTGTGGGGGTGAACATCACAGCCTGGTGTGTCCCGGGCGGAGCAGAGCTGGGGTCGGCATCCAGTGGGACAAGGTGGCGCATCCCCAGGGCGGTGCTGGGGTGCGGGCTGGTCCCAGGATGCGCCTCATCCGTCCCCGTCCTCCCAACGGGATGAAGGGAGCTGCTGGTGCTGTGAGGGGCCAGAGTCTGTCCCCCACGGCCGGTCTCCTCCATGACAAAGAGCAACCCAATGGACATCCTCAAGCATCATCCGAAAGCCCCACTTCCCCGGAAAGGATTGGGATGAAGGACCCTGGATGCTGCAGCTGGCAGGGACATGGGGACACAGGGACACAGGGACACGCTCCCCCTGCACATTTTGGGGCTGAGCTCCCCCCACATGGAGTCAGACTGGGGGGTACTGGGGTGGCCAGGGCTGGGTCCCGACATCTCAGACAAAGCTGGGGACGCAGCCGTTGGCTGCCCCACTGGGGAGCATCGTTTCCCCCGCGCAGGCACGGCGGGGCATGGAGGGCCCGTCCCTCCCCTTCGGAAAAGTGCTTTTCCAGTCGGAAGGGCTTTGAATGTACTAGCAGCCCGGCCAAGGGCTGGGCTTCACGTGACTGAATGTGGCCCCAGCGCGGGGACGCGGGGACATGGGGACGCAGGGTCGGGCCCCAGGCCGGTGGCAGGAGGCGCTGGCTCGCTCCTGGCACCGGAGCGGGCTGCGAGGGTTATTTATTGCCTCGGTGGAAAGCCCAGCGTGCACCGAGCGCTCTGACCTGACTTTTAGTAATGTTATTAATAATAATAATTAATAATAATTAATAATAAGATTTGTGGTAATATATATATAGAATTCTATTTAAATATTTATTTTTTTNGCAACCCAATGGACATCCTCAAGCATCATCCGAAAGCCCCACTTCCCCGGAAAGGATTGGGATGAAGGACCCTGGATGCTGCAGCTGGCAGGGACATGGGGACACAGGGACACAGGGACACGCTCCCCCTGCACATTTTGGGGCTGAGCTCCCCCCACATGGAGTCAGACTGGGGGGTACTGGGGTGGCCAGGGCTGGGTCCCGACATCTCAGACAAAGCTGGGGACGCAGCCGTTGGCTGCCCCACTGGGGAGCATCGTTTCCCCCGCGCAGGCACGGCGGGGCATGGAGGGCCCGTCCCTCCCCTTCGGAAAAGTGCTTTTCCAGTCGGAAGGGCTTTGAATGTACTAGCAGCCCGGCCAAGGGCTGGGCTTCACGTGACTGAATGTGGCCCCAGCGCGGGGACGCGGGGACATGGGGACGCAGGGTCGGGCCCCAGGCCGGTGGCAGGAGGCGCTGGCTCGCTCCTGGCACCGGAGCGGGCTGCGAGGGTTATTTATTGCCTCGGTGGAAAGCCCAGCGTGCACCGAGCGCTCTGACCTGACTTTTAGTAATGTTATTAATAATAATAATTAATAATAATTATAATAAAAATAATAATTCTTCTTTCATCTTCTTTAATAGATCTCGTTGCTTTTGCCACTTGCTGCATTTTGTCTAGTTGCTGCTCCGGATGTTCCGTCACCTTGGGTATGTGGATACAACAATCCTGCTTCTAATTTAGGCCACCTTTGTGGTAAAACCACCCCCNCGATCTTATATATAGAATTCTATTTAAATATTTATTTTTTTATACTTCTTTCCCCCCCTTTTTTTAAATAAACCAACAGAAACATATTTTGGCTCCTCTTTGCTGGATTCCCTTCGCGTTCACCCTCAAACACCTCTGTTTCTCCCCCAAAACACCTTGGGGCTGTCCCGCACCCCCATCGCTGCAGGCTTGGGGGTCACCATCCCCTGTCCCCTTGCTCCTTCTTGCTTTCCCACCTCCTATGGGACGGCTGGATGGCCAAGGCAATTTTCCCTGGGGAATGCTTAAATCAATGCTCTCCGGCCGCTCAACAGCGTGGGGAGGGTGCAGGGAGCATCACGGTGCAGGGACCATGGTGGCTTGGGGCAGCCTGGCTCCAGCAATGCTGGCGGTGCCTGGAGGCACGGGGAAATGGCGAAGGCGGCTGGGAAGAGGCAGAGAGGCGAGCGAGTGTGTGTGGGGAGGAGAGAGGGGCGCAGATAAAATTGCAGCCGCTTCCCAGGCAGCCCTGGGAGAGGCTCAGCAAAGCTTCACCGGGGCCAAGACCACCTAAGGCTCCACCAGCGCCCGGGTCCTCCGCGAGCGTCTCGCATGGGGCCGTATCGGTTAACAAGAGGCTGATTATACAGGAGACGTTTGAGCAGGATGATGAAATTTTCCTCCTCCTCCGGAGCCCTCGGGCCTCCAGCCAAACCTCCCAGGCATGAGACAGCAAGCAGATGAGCTAAGATCCTGTGTGATCATCTCTCGTGTCTCGGAGGAGCCCCAACCAAAAAATCATCGCAAAAATTCAAAATTCCCCCCCCTCAAACCCCCTTTTTTTCTCTGCCTCGCTGGGTCGCGCTGCCTGGTTGTGCCCCCCGGCTCCTACGGGAGTTTTTCCCCCAAAGTGGCACCGCCACGGGCAGCCTCACGCTGCCGGCAGCCTCGTGCCACGCCAGCGGTGACAGCAGGGTGAGCGGTGCCCAGCTCCAGCCAACTGTCCCCAGTGAGCCCCAAAATGGCACTGGCTTCCCCAACCCCACAGTGGAGGCACCCGGGAACATCCCTTGATGCTGCAGTTGATCCCCCTGGGCACGGTGTGGCTTTCTTCCCTCATCCCATCATCTCATCCCACTTCCAGAGAAAGGACCCTGGCTGTCACCTGTGCCACTTCCCTGGAGGGCGCCCAGGATGGCAGCCCATTCCCCGCCTGCACCGTGAGATCAGATGTCCTCAAACCAACAGAACACCCCCCCCAAAATGCAGGGATAAGGCAGGGCACGACAGCAGCCTCGGAGGGACAATCCATTTGGGACAGGCGTCATGCAACGGGGGCCAGGTCCTGCAGTGCACGTCAGCACCGTGATGGCTGCCAGGGTCACTGTGTCCCTGCAGCTGGGGTTGCCCAAGTGTCCCCAATAGCCATTGCTACCGGGCCACGGTACGGCCAGCATCTCACACGCTGGAAGTCCAGGGCTGGACATCCAGGCTGAGCCTGTCTGCATGTAAATATCCACATCTCATCTCTGCCAGGGAAGTGGCAGGTGCCCAGGGGTGCCACCCACTTGTCCCCAGGGGCTGGAGGGGTGGCAGTGGGCTGGGGGGGGGCGTCGGGTCGAGCTCAGCAGGGCCGGGGGCTGGGCTGGGGACGATGTCCTGCACAGCGAGCACAGCAGCGAGGAGCTGTGCACATCTGGATTTCTCACGCTTGCGTTCAACGTCCCTCCTCAACCAGATGGCAAAAATAAATAAATAGAATAAATCAGAGCCTCCTGACATAAATTGGGAACTCACGCCCGGGCTCTGCGTTTCATGAGTCTCTCTGGAAGACAGTCAAAGGCGAGGACAATGGGTTCACTTCTCCCCGGTGTCAGGTCATTCCCAGTTAAGGCTCATTAGCGGGGAGCGGGGGATTAACTCTTCCTTCCCTGGAAAAGTGGCTCCTGCCGAAGAGTGGACAAGACCTGAGAATTCCAAACCCCACCAGCCCTTGCTCTGCCCTTGGGGTTTTGGAGTTGGGGCTGGATGCGTCCCCTTGCTTGTGCCATCATCGTAGCTCCTGCGAGCCAGGACGCATCCCCCTGTGCTCGGCACACGTCCCAAACTCTGGGGAGATGGAAAGGGCTTTCAATGACCTCAGCCAGCGGCTGATCCCACCCAGCTGGCGCTGGGGGAAAGCGGGCCAGCCCCGCAAGCCGCACCGCGAGCACCGGCAGGGAAACCGGCACTGCGGCTTCTCCAGCATGATCGGTGGGACCCCGTTAGTGGTTCCCTTCCAGCCTCAGGACCAGAGAATGTATTTTGTCTGCAGCAAGAGCCAGCGGGGGCTCTGGGGAGCCGTTCGTTGCGCTGGGAGCAATGCCTGTGCCCCGATAACGGAGCGGTCTGACCATCAGTGCGCGGCCCCGAGCGGTGGGTCAGTGCTGCCTTCGGGGAGCGCGGTACGTGAGGAGCCGCTCCTGCCCGCGGTGAAGTCAGTGCCGCTGCCTGGGTGTGACTAACTGACCTCAGACCTTGGCCCTGCGGCACGGATCATGTGCTAACTGACGCCGCGCGCAACCCGGCCGGACGGGTCCGTGCCGCTGCCCTGGGGCCACCGGCCAGACCAGACTTGCCGTCCACGGGCCGCAGGTGCGGTGCCAGGGCACCGTCGGCTCCGCATCCCCCGCGGGGCGGGCAGCGGACGCCCTGCGCTGCATCCCCCGGGGCGCGAGCCGGTGCGAGTATCCCAACCGGGGCTGACCCCATGGGCAAAGATGGGGATGGCAGTTGGGCCGTTCCCTGAAAGATCCCAGTTGGAGAGTCCCACCTGCCCCCGTGTCCGCCCAGGCTGCGGTCAGACCCGCAGCAGAGCCCCTTCCCCATCCCGGAGGTCCCCCCAAGGCTCGATATTCGGGACACATTTTTGGCCAGTAATGATCTCCCCTGCAGGCTCCTGAACACGAGCCAGGTCCCAGCAGGTCCCCAAGGAGGGGAACACGGTGTCCAAAGGGCCGGCTGGCGGCTCTTCCTCACCGTCTCGGGCTGGCCGCCGGCCTGAGCATGGAAAGAAGAGCTGAGCCCATCTGAAATGCATTCGTCCCCAGGCGCTGTTACTGCAATAGCAGATGCTCCGGCGGGTCCCCAACCACATCACAGCTCGGCGGCGCGGGAACCGCACGTTCACATGGGAAGAAACAGCCCTCGCCCCGAACAGCTCAAACTCCTAATTGGAGACCAACCGTAACAAATAAACAAGACAATGGGCTGGAGGCGAGATGAACGCAACTTCTGTCGCAGGATCCGGCTCCAAGAGTCGCCTCCGTGCCCGGTGGGGGACTTGGCACGAGCCAGCGAGAGCCAGAGGGAGGGTGGGGGCCAGATCCGGACCCCCCCGGCAGAGCCACTCGCTGTGTGACACTGCTGGAGCTCAGGGCTGGCTCGGGAGCTGGATGACACATCCCCAGCGGTCCTCCGAGACCCTCGTCGGCAGCTTTGCTAAGCAAGTGTTTAGTCTCGCAGTGAGGGAGCTCGGTCAAATCCAGACCCGGTGGAGCTGCTGGAGAGGCCTCTTCTTGCTGCGCCCCGATTCGGGGCTGGTGGGGGAACCCCGCCCTGCGCCTCCCACGGGGCTGAGGGGACCCTTCGCCATCACCCTCCATCCAGGACGGGACGTGCTGCCTTGTCTTTGGCCAGGAGTGATGCATGGGGGCTGGACCCAGGTATCTGATGGCGGGGGTTATCTCGGCACAGCTATCGCCCTCAAACAGAAGACGGGGGAAACTTCCGCAGCCCCCGGCTGCTCTCGCCACTGATGGAGGAGCCTCGATAAAGCGCTCAGCACCCTGGCACTGACGGCCTGATAAGACGCATAGCATGCAGATCGCCCAGCCGGCGGGGTCGGAAAGGATGCGAACACCCCGGCTCTTCCATCCCCGCTCTGCTTCGGGGGTCTCATGCGACGCCCAGTCTCCCTTGCAGACCTTGAGCCCAATATGTGGCAGGACCTGTGAGGCTGAAGCCATTTGAGGTCCATCTGCTTAACAAAGGCATTTCAGATGGCCTGAACCTACATAGCCCCTGGCCAGGGAGGGGAAAAATCAGGGCTCAAGGGGATGATCTCACCCAAAGAAAAGGAAGGCACCTGGGGAAGAGGGAGAGGGCTGGCAAGGGTGAAGGGTTGGGATCCGAGCCCCAGGCAGGCTCCCAGAGGAGCCGGCACCACTGGGATAGACACACCAGGACAGTGGGTATGGTGGGGAAGGACCAGCCCCAGGGCTGAGCGCAAGCTGTGGCAGCTCCCCAGGGACCCCAGAGCCAGGGCGGCACGGCACAGCCAAGCAGGCACATGGCACTGAAGCCCCCAGTGCCCCTCCTGGTGCCACGGCCTTTCTTCATAGGAGACAGGAGAAGATGAGGAGCCCCTTCTTCTGTTATTTTTCCCACTGAGACAGAGAAAAACTCAGAAAAATAGCAAAAGTAGTGGAGATTCCCGGAGAAACGGAGAAAATGGAAAGCAGAGATTTCTTTCAATGTTAAAGGGAGATGGCAGAAGAGAACTGCAATGACCGAGGCCAAATCTGCCCATATCCAAAGTGTCGACCTGCTCTTTGCTCTCCACGAGCTCTCCAGCCTCAGGGCGCGGCAGCACCTCCAGCCCAACGGCACTGCCAGGAGGGAAGAAGATGCTCCCAGCTAAAACTGGGGGATGCCTGACCCTACAGCACCCTGCTCACCTCCTCCACCGTGTGACACCCAACCCCACTGGGGACTCCCAGCCTGTGGTGGCAGCAGGGCAGTTGTCCAACTCCACCCACTGCCCGGCCGTCCCCTCCGAGCTCTGCTACACTTCCCTCGCCTGGGTGCTGAGCTCACCACGAGGATGCCACGCGCATCCCCTGGCTTTTGCCGCATCTGGGATACTTTTTAGGGTCAGAACAGCTGACACGTTGATTTATTGCAACAAAACAAAGTGCATTTACAGTGTTACCCAGCACAGGTCACGGTCTCCTCTCCGCAGCGACTGGTTCTTTGAGGCCCGTTTCCTAAGAAAACAACGTGTGCGTGCAATCCCACCGGGCGAGCATGTGCGCACCTGTGGCTGCCAACCAAATTTGACTAAGGGCCTGAGGCTCCAGAGATAGGAGGTTTCTGCACATCTTGTGGAGACAGGAACCATAGAGGAGCAAGTCCCAAACGAGCCTCCATGGCAGCACAGAAGCTGCAGCGTGAACCCAACCTTTACCAGCCACCGGAGACTCTCCTCCGTGGCCAGGGTGCTGCGAGGCAGGAAGCTGCCGGGAATGATGCGCCTGACTCATTTGTCTGCTCCTAGAAAGATTTCTGCTTGCTTTTTTCCCAGCCTGGCATTTCCCACACGGGCTCCGAACATGGCTGTGGGGCAGGAACGGCAGCGCTGGGTGGGGGAAGTCTGTCTCCTCCTGAGATCCATGGCAAGATGCCCACCAGACTCCGGGATGGGACTTTCCGTGCGGAAGCTGCAGTCACCCCACCTTGGTGCTGCCAAACACGCCACCTCCGTGCTGCTGTGCATCAACCTCCTGTGGGGCAGCAGTGGGTCTCCCCAGTGTTCAACAATCGGGTACCACTGTTCCCCATCAGCCTGGCACCACTGGTCCCCATCACCTCAGCACCACCGGTCCCCATAAACCCAGCACCACTGGTCCCCATCACCTCAGCACCACCAGTCACCATCACTGCAGCACCACCGGTTCCCATCAACCCAGCACCACTGGTCACCATCAACCCAGCACCACTGGTCCCCATCACTCGCCTACCACTGGTCCCCATCATCCCAGCACCACTGGTCACCATCAGCCTAGTACCACCCATCCCCAGCACCTCAGCACCACTGGTCCCCATAAACCCAGTGCCACCAGTCACCATCAGCCCAGCACCATTGGTCCCCATCCACCCCCGCACCACCAGTCCCCATAAACCCAGCACCACTGGTGCCCATCACCACAGCACCACTGGTCCCCATCAGCCCAGCAGCACTGGTCTCCATCACGCTGGCACCACTGGTCCCCATCACCACAAGACCACTGGCCCCATCAGCCCAGCACCACCAGTCCCCATCACCTCAGCACCACTGGTCCCCATAAACCTGGCACCACTGGTCCCCATAAACCCAGCACCACCAGTCCCCATCACCTCAGCACCACTGGTCCCCATAAACCTGGCACCACTGGTCCCCATAAACCCAGCACCACTGGTCCCCATCAGCCCAGCACCACTGGCCCCCATCAGCCTGGCACCACTGGTCCCCATCAGCCTGGCACCACTGGTCCCCATCACCACAGCACCACCGGTCCCCATCAGCCCTGCACCACCAGTCCCCATCACCGCAGCACCACCAGTCCCCAGGCCACCAGGAGCTGCAGCCCCTCAAGGACCAGGTTTTACCATCCCCTGGGGACAAAGTGAGACCTCTCCCTCCTTTTCTAACCCTGCGGCAATCCAACATTAAAGCTGTCTTCGCCCCTTCCAGCGCTCCCGGGCAGAGGGGACTGGCCTGGCCCCGGGTGCGGGTGGGGAGAGCTGCACAGCCCCGGCCCCAGGCACATCCTCGCGCGCATCCTCGCATGCTCGTCCTGCAGCCAAGCCCGGGAGGAAACAAGCCCCAGCTGTGCCTCTTCGCAGCTACCGTGACCGGGCTCTTCCCCCAAAAGGTCTCGGACGAGCAGCGGGAGGGACCTGCCCCATCGCCCCAGAGCCGGGGCAGAACAAGCTGCGCTTCACGGCTCAGAGGTGCAAAGCGCAACAGGCTCCTCATTCCCCACCCTGAGCCGGCGGCATCACCATCCCACCGCACCGCGACCCCTTAGAATAGATAGCGCAGGTCCCGTCCTACGTCCCCGGGGCTGTTTTCGCCCACGGGTCTGTTTATGTCTCTGCGTGTCGGCCCGCATCTGTGTTTATGCGTGTGTTTCCGTATGTGTGCGTGTGGCTCCGTGTGTGTGGCGGGGTTTCTGGGTGTGTATGGGTGTCTTTTCACATCGGGCTTTCAGCTAACCTCTTAGAAAATGAAAACAAGCCTGGAAGCCTGGCAGCTGTTCCCCGAGCCCGGCTCCAGCGCCGCTTCCAGACAGACAGTAACCGCAGGGCTGATGACCGAGCACACACGTTTCCCTTCAGGCCTTCTTAGTTGCGCCGTCCGATATTCTGAAACAAAGGAAATTAAAGACTATACTGATAGCAATAAATATGTCACGGGAGCAACAAGAGGTTGTCGGCTCCCCAGGCGTCTGGGATCTGTCCCCTCCTGGCAGCGGTGGGAGAAGGGGGCTCGCGGAGCTGCCGGAGCCGCAGGCATGGGACCAGGCTTGGCTGCGATTCGGCAAAAGTTGGGTGGGCATTGGCAGCGCCGCTGACCCTGGGAGAGGCCTGGGAGGGCTCCAGCACAGACGCGGGACGGCGATGGCCACGTCGGATTTCTCATGGAAACTTGCGTAGGAACTTGCCAGGTCCCAGGATTTTTTTTTTTTTTTTCCCTTGTCTTTGCCCAGATTTTCTCTAACCATCTCCTCTGATTTCCTCCAGCTGCCTGCACGCGAGCGCTCCACAGCAAACGCCCGGAGCGAGCCGGGAGGAGAGCTGCCGCCCTTGTCCCCTCAGGCACGCGGCCGACGGCATCCAGCCGTAGGTAACTGCTGGGCGCAGGTTCGGTTACCGGCGAAGCTGGGGGGACGGCAAGGTGTCGGCACAGGTGTAGGGTCTGAGCTGGATGGGGACCACCGAAATGGTGCTGGAGGATGGGAGAGGGGTGGGAAGCAGCGCTGGTGCAGGCAGGTTTCGGAGCAGGGATGAGCGTGATCTGGCAGCGACAGCGGCAGCAGCCGGCAGGGAACGGAAACCGCTCTTACTCCCAGCTCATGGCATGATTTGAAGACTTCAAGAAAGCCCTGACCCAGCCGGCACGGCAAAGAGCCCGCCAGGAAGGATGGAAAAGCCTGGCACTTATTTAGGCTGGAAAAGGTGGGGTGGGAGACACAGGGGCTGCGGCGGAGCAGGGCAGAGCGACCTGTTATCCATCAGCAGAGGGTGGGACAAGAAACTCTGGGCTTCAACCACAGCGAGAGATATTCAAAAGAGTTTTTCCCATGTCCATGCTGGGGATGCGCCGGGATTGCTGCCTGTTGAAGAGCCCTGGGAAGAGGCAGGATGGGGATGCAGAGCAGGCAGCTTGCTCCCATGGAGGAGCTGCTGGCCACGGCATCTCCAACCATCAGTCCCCAATTCCTTCTCCCAACCCCAGCCTCCCAGCCGGGATGTGCAACCAGTTTGGTTCAGACCAGCCGGAGGCGGGAGCCGCTCAGAGACATCCAGGGCGAGGGGTTGAATTCAGGCAGCAGAATGGGTTTGCTGGTCTAAATCCCTACTGGAGCCGGAAGGTTTTTTTGGCTTCCTTACAGCGGTGTCCGGGCTATTGTGGGAAAGCACTGAGGACCGATCACCACTTTGCCTCTGCTAAAGGCAGTGTCACATGGCTCGCAGAGAGAGGCTGGGGAACCAAGTCATTTTTGGCCGAAAAATATCTTTTCATAACCACAGGGGAGGAGGGAGCCAGCTGGGCAGAAAACACAGGCAGGGCAGTTCCCTAGAAATATCCAAACTCCTCCAAAAAATAACCTGAAGTAATAACTTTCCCCACCCAACCCTCCCCAGCCCCCTGTGCACCCGGCCGGCTTGTCGGATTTATTCCATTTTTATCTCCAAAACGCCCTTGCTCTCTTGACCCTGCCGTTCACCCCTTTCGGGGCAATTTCTGCAGACTTCCTTCAGGGCTGGTCCAAAAGGCAGGGAGGCAGCCGGGGCATCCCCGCAGCACCCGAAGCCTTTTTGCTGATGGGCACATTGCTGGGGCAGCATTGGAGGGCAAAGGCGCTGCAGCTTCCCTTCCCGGGAGCTGGAGGGGAAGGAAATGTGGCCACCACCAAGGGCTGGCAGTGGCCCACGCCGCTGCCAGGAGCAGTTCAACGTGGCGGCAGCCACTTCCTCTGCCCCGAATTGCAAAGCTGCTTCCTCGGGGCGCCGCGGGCAGCTGGCGGGGAGGGACGGGCTGCGGCAGGCGGGCAGGTGGCGCATGCTCCATCCCAGCCCGAAACGCTGGCCAGTGGCCACCGACCATCCACACCAGGACATGTGGATGCCAGATGCGAGCACAGTCCCGTGGGGTCAGCCCGCAGCCCTCAACGCAACGTGCTGGGAGACGTGCAGACCTGGTCACGAGCTGGTGCTGGCACAGTGAGCTTTCAGGCCCTGAGCCTGGTCTACAGCCCGTGATTTTGGCCTGAGCATGAAGCATGTCAACATGGAGCAAGCGGCAACCCTGAGGAGCAGGGCAGGAGGGAGGTTTCACCATGTGGAACCCTGCCTTTCCCTGGAGCTGAGCATCTCTCAGCCCTGAACTGCAATTGCTTTTGGGCTGGAGCCCCTCTGCTGGGAGGACAGGCTGGGAGAGTTGGGGCTGTTCAGCCGGGAGAAGAGAAGGCTCCGGGGAGACCTTAGAGCCCCTTCCAGTCCCTAAAGGGGCTGCAGGAAAGAAGGAGAGGGACTCCGGGTCAGGGAGTGGAGCCATAGGATGAGGGGAAACAGTTTTAACCTGGAAGAGGGGAGATTTAGATGAGATATTGGGAAGAAATTCCTGCCTGTGAGGGTGGTGAGCCCCTGGCTGGGGTTGCCCAGAGAAGCTGTGGCTGCCCCATCCCTGGAGGTTGAAGGCCAGGTTGGACGGGGCTTGGAGCAACCTGGTCTGGTGAGAGGTGTCCCTGCCCAGGGCAGGGGGTGGCACTGGATGGGCTTTAAGGTCCCTTCTGACCCAAACCATTCCATGATTCTATGAAAAGTGTGGAGAAGGCTGTTTGGTGCTGCCCACCCTTGACATGGGGACACAGCGAAGCGCCTGGCTCCATGAGGAAGGCCCCCTTCCAGCAGCGTGCCACACCGGGAGGAGGATGGGAAGAGCAAGGCAGCTTCTCCTATTTGATTCTAGATGGGAAGCAGAGCAGCTTGGGCACCTGAGCAAGGGCAAAACCAAGGTCCCCCTCCCACTTTGCAAAGGTGTTTGTGCATTTACGTCCCCTGGGTAAAACATCTGGCCTGAAAGCCCAAGGCTGCAAAAGGACCTCGCTCCCGACATACCAGGGAAGCCACGCCACCACTGCCTGCCACAGGGCTGGACCTGCTCTGCCCCACCAGTGGAGCAAGCTGCGGCCCCATGGTCCCACGCAGCCCAGCGATTTCCATATTCCCCTTCTTCTTCCCCAGGTGAGTCTCCGAGAAGGAACTTCCCACCAAGAACAGACTTGCCTTGCTCCCAGCGAAGGGGAATCTGCACCCTCGCTTTGCTTAAGAATTTGCTCTTACTCAGAAGGCATCAAGGCTTCTTTGTAACCTCCTGCCTACCAGAGGGGCAGCTGTTGTGGCTGGCTTCCCTCTTCCTCCCGGCCCACGCAGATGGGTTTAGTTGCTTGCAAAGAGCTGCCTGTTCATGTGTTTCCTTAGCAAAGGTATGTTCCTTGGCTGCGGGAACAGCAGCGAAAGAGCAGGTGGGCCCCCAAGAATGAAGGACGTTTTCCCCTCCTTCCTCAGCTTAAGTAGGTCAGCGCAGCCCTCGCCGCGTCCTGGAAGCAGAAGGCTGGACCCAGGGGAACGTTATCACCTTCCTTCGCCTGTCATCTTCTTCAGAAAACACCAGTAAAAAAGGCTCAAAAATCAGTCCCCCAAGTGCAGCGCGGCTCCCAAAGTGCTTCATGGGAGCGTCCTCCCACAAATTCTCCAAAAGTCAGGTTTTTCAGCAGGAAATTGTCACCAGGAACATTGAAGACAACCCAAAGCTAAACGATTCCCATGTGTTTTCACGCCATCTTTGCTCTGCTGCCATATGCCAAACCCTCTTCTTGCCCACCTCTACCGCATCAGCCCCGATGAGCCTGCCCAAGGCAGGCTGCACCCGCACGGGGCCGGCCAGCCCCAGGTTGTCCATACACACCTCCCAGGAATGCTGTATACACCACAGGGTTTACGAGGATCAACTCTAATCTCCAGGATCACCAAACACAAAGAAAGTGACTTTTTGTTTCTCAAAAGGCTGAAGAAATACGGAAGTCAGCAAAATTCTCGTCCTTGCTGCACCAGTAAGTGATGGCTAAACCTTATTTTAGATCAAAGGAAGCCAGCCCTAAAGCCCATCCAGCCCGTCTCTGCCTCTGGCAGTATCCCACACCAGATGTTCCCGAGGAAAGTGCAAAGCCTGCAAAGCACAGATGCCAAATAATCTGCCCTTGTGTGACTTCTCACCATCCCGTACAAGGGCACAGGAGCAAGTCCACTGGCTTTGCCAGGCAAGACCAGAGTGATGTGGACGGGTATTCACACCAGCTCATTCAAAGGCCAACGTTAGTGGGGACAGGTCCCTCTACGGGTGACGGAGAAAGAGAGTTGAAAGACTTCCTTTGGAGCGATTCAGAAGAAGAGTCCATCTCTGTTCTGAATCATCCTGGGAAAGAGTTGGTCCCTCTTTATTGACCAAATACAGAGCTTAGGGCCATCGATCCCTCAAACACCTCAAAGTAGGGTGAATACACCATCTGAAAGGGATTCGCCTTCAGTGAAACATCCCTTTATGGGGCCCTCTCTTAGATGCCTCCCTCAAATACAAATTGTCACCAGAACACATAACTGGGGTACAGGCCACAGGCAAAAGTGCGATAGCATCCAGCAAAGAGCTGAAATTAGCAAGAGGTTTGTTTCCCAAAGCCCTGCTTCACAAGGCTGTCTCGTAATATTCCAGATTAACCAAGGAAATTCTTAATAGGAGTCTATGCAATATCAGAAACTCCAGATAAATATCTCATGACAGCACCTTAGAGAACTGAGCTCTCCACCACATCACTCCTGGCAGAGTTGTGTGGCCTCAGAAGAGTCACATCCAGTTTGAATTTAAGCTTCTCCCCTCTTTATAGCGGGACTAAAGATGTTCAATCTCCTTTGCAAAGAACCTTGTGATCTGCAGATGAAATAAGTAGTGATGGATTAATGGAATCACTGTCAGAAAGCGGAGGAAATACCAATTGCAAGACACTGAAAAATCCAAGCCTGCCCACGAGCAGCATTTCCTGCCACAGTGATGCATGCGGGGCTGACTATGACACGAGCGAAGCCCGTGTGACGTAACGACCAGGAGCCCTCGGCACGCTACCGTGAGCTCACAGCAAGTCTGAACACCAGCCACAACGCTTGGGTCCAACACGGTTTCCTCGGCTGGAGAAACCCAAGCGTCAAGGCGCTGGTGGAGTGACTTCAAAGGCATCCTGACATCAGCAAACCCACCCTTCGCGTTTCCACCGGCATGGCCCACTGCCTTGCAGGTTTGTGGAGTTTCACACACTGTGCTCCAGGAGCAATTATCAAAGCACTTGAGTCATGAGAAGCCTCATTGACCGTTACTGAGTACTTCCTTTGTCCAACGTGGATGGATGCCCAGGCAGAAATATCTGACTTTCACATCTAAGTCTCTTTCCTAACAGAGCTTCTTACACAGCAAGCTCTGTTGCTGGGCTATAGGGAATTTTTGTCCTGGGCTTCTTGACGTGATCCTTTTCAGACAGAAAATCCTGACTCATGAAGCCGTGACGTTGAATATACTGCTGTGTAAGGCCTGATACAATTAGATACTTGGCACCGGCTAACTCCTAATCCAGCCAAGGAGAATATATGCATTTTTGAGAACTGAATATTTTTATTTTCTACTCTTAAGCGAAGGGCAGAGGAGGGAAGCCTTAGCAATGCCTTAGTAATAAGGGTCACCCAAATACAGTCAATGTCTCCCACTGGATAGTTAAATAAGCGAAATGGAAAAATAATGGTTTTCCCTTTTCCTTTGCAATCAGTGGCCAAATATGCTGATTCTCTTCCGGAATGAGCAGCTGCCAATTTCAGAGAAGAAAATCTCTTGTAGCCAAGTAGCTCAGCTCTTACATGCTCTCAAACAGCCTGGGAAAAGGAAAGCTCGCCAGCCAATCGCCTAAATAATTTCTGAAAATAAGTAGGTAATGGCTCTCTGAAACACCACCAACATGGCAAATTTACTTGCAAACTGATGTCTCTTTTAAAGCAGAAAATTGACACATCTGTGTCAAATCCTTGCTCACGCTTGGACCTCCTTCACAGAAATATCGTGGGTTGATTGTGGTTCTGATTTCCAAGTCACCCGAAGCTTTTAAGCACACAAAGCTTCCCCAAACCTTATGCAAGCAGCGAGAATCTTTGGATGAGCCCATCCAGCCTTATTCAAAATGTATAGAGATGCTGAGAGTGTTCGGGGTTTTTTTTGGACACTCTTGCCCCAAAGCCTCAGGTTAAGCTCTCTTTGCAGTACTTTGAAAATACAAAGTAAATGCTGTGAGGTGACCGGCCCAATTCTTTTTTTACTTCAGTTTAATTCCACTGCATTGGCAGGGAAATCAGGTAAAAGCCGAACAACCACAACTGAAAGGAAATACTTGGTTGCATACAGGCAACTACGCTTTGTCTGGATGTCATGCTTACCAAGATCTTCCACGCAGCTGAAGTCTGCACTGATTCAGAACCTGTTTACCGTGGAATAACACCAAGATTTTTTCGGGGGAGTTTTGCCTTGTGCTGCGCTACAGTCTCCTGCTCCTCTCCAAGTTGGTCTACATGGAGGTCGGTGCCAAAACCGGTGATCCTTGTTCCCTGCCCCATAGTCCCTGAGCTTGTTGTCACCCTTCTCCTTGCACCATCATTAGCCTGTTGGCCACAGGCAAAAGTTCTGGCTGAAAAGTAACCCAAGAAATAGTTAGTTGACCCAAGTTTTTAGAATAGCCAGGGAATGCAGCACTCGTAAGCTACCTGTGCTGTGTCCCTTCCCAGCTCTCTGCTTATGGGACACAGCTAGGATTCACCAAAGTCCTGCTGATGCCTGATCAGTAGGAATGATGACTGGCAAGTAATTGCATCCAATGAACAAGATCCAGTCTTCAGTAAACGGAGGGAAAGATGCTGGGACTGGAGAGCTGTAGCAGAGGACAGCTGGACATGATGCGTCTCAGATGGCAGGGTGGAACAGCAGAGAGAAAAAAAAATAACCTTTTTTTTGTGTGTGTATAAGCCAAGCTCCTTCACTCTGCAAATAATGGTCATTAATAAAACTGCATCCCATTATGTTGTTTTATTAATGCTGTGGAAGCATCCAGAAAGATCTGGCAAGACCAAAGCCATCTCCTGCAAGGGCTCATGAGATGTGGCTCCTGCCCACAAAGGCCAGCGCTCTCTCCAGCAGGGGAAAAGTGGAAGGGAGCGAGTCCTTCAACAAACCACTGAACACCCCCACTAGGGCACGCAGAGAGGCCCCCGCACCCCAGTGCTGTGCCTCCCCCGCAGGGACATGCAGTTTCAATTTGCTGGTTAGATTGAACTTTTAAGAAAAAGTATTCAGGGACAAAAGGCAACTGTCCCCATGGCTCTCCTGAGAAGGCCCTGACCCGCGGCTGCGTCTCTACCACCTGCTCGGGCTGACATTCACGGTTCGGAGGCTGGCAAAGGCTTGGGTAGATTCTAGCCAACTCAAAATGCCCCTTTGTTTTCTAGAGACACCATTTTCCTGTGTTTTAGACAGTCTTACCCTCTGTTACTGAAAAAAAGGTCTGTGTGTGATTCAAGGTCAATTTACTGCACAAAGGACTTGGTTTCCTGTTATCAAGCCTAGACTTTCATCAGAATAAACATCCCCTCACTGCACGTCCTGTAGAAAAATACAAGTAAAATGAACAGAATATATCATGACATGCTTGTGAAAGAAACAGTACCTTGTATTTGCCTACCACATCCCCCTTCTCCCACTGGTAAGTGCTTTCTCAAAGTTCTCCAGAGCAGGTCTTGGGTATTTTCTTGTAAACAGCAGCAACAGGCCTTGAACCGTCCTGAACTATGTTTTCTCCACAAAAAAAGATCCCCTCCTTAAAAAGGTGTTAAATGCAGAGTTAAACCGTCAGCTAATCAGAGGAGAAAACATCAAGGCTCTCGCAGAGGGAATCTGGCCCTTCCAAAACAAACAATGCAAAATAACTGGGGACGATGGCATTATTTCTGTTCCAACTGGACCATACGATCCCTGTGTTGAATCCACAGCTATTTTACAGCTGGAGTGTCTCAATCCCTATTTTTGTAGCACATAAACGACAAACTCCGCAGCAAGGTATTTAGAAGATGTCACAAGACAGCCCGTGGATCCTGTGTTAGAACAGTGATGCTTCGGGAAATGCCATACAGGCACGTCTGGCACACAGATACCATTGGAACCGGCACACAGTTTTCCATAGGAAAACTCCTGTAAGGCTTCGGAATCTCAGGCTCTGCTTCAAGGAAAGATATGCGTGCCAACCTGACTTAAATTAGCCTTGGAAACTGCTTATGGAAAATGTGCCAGCTCAGATGCAAATCCCTCTTACTTACCTCGTGATGACAACAAAAGCCTGATGAAATTTTACTCATCCATTAACAAAAAAGACTTTGCCCAGCGACACACGTGGGTGGGATTCCAGCAGGGTGACATTATGCTTTTGGCACGAGGATCTTGGCCCCCAAGAACGGCAACCCTGTGGCATGACAAATGCAGGCACTCCACTACAGCAGGCCACAACCACATACTTTACCTGCTGACTCAAGAGGAAGAATGCAGAACTCACAAAAATTAAAGTTCCAGCCAAAATGGCGAGATGGTAATCTCATGGAACAGTTCTTCAGGTAAAGATTTATGATTAGAATTATACTTGTGAAAATACTAGCTGATTTCTATCGTGTTTATAGCAAGGTATATCTAAGGTATCGCACCGGTACCACTTCAGAAATCCACTGGAGGAAAAAAAATGATGGCTTAGCTCCTTTAGACAGTGTTACAATACGATTTTTGTATTGCCACCATGCATAGGGGTCCCTCCACGTTCCACTGAAATCAACGGCCAAAATCTTAACTCTCCTGTTTTAAGCACTTAAGAACCTTCATTTCTCCTACTCCTGCGCCGTGTTTCATTTCTTCTCTCGGCCCTCCTTCCAAAACTGCAAACAGCAGCGATCAGATCAAACGATTTCCTAGATCGCACGTGGCAGTGGAAATCCCAAAAGAATCCTCCGTTTTCAGGTGAAAAACCAATGTTGACACCTGTCCAGAAGATTACTGTGCAGTACCAGGGGCTGGGGTTATTTTCTTGTTGAGGACAGTGTATTTAAGGATGTGGTTGAGACAAAGCATTTTCCGTTTGACTTCAGTTTGACTTTCAGTTTGAAACAGAGATACTACTCTTCTTGTTAAACACTATCCCAGAAACGAGGAACAATTTTTAGAAGCCAACCGCCAACCTGTTTGCGGCTCGTCAGGTTAAGGATATCCACATTACATCTATTAAAAAGCCTGTGGTCACGATAAATGAGAAAGGGTTCCCCTTCTTCACTGATTTTCTGAAAAACCATGTGAAGCATTCACTTTCCCCTTACAGAATGTTCCCAATATTCTGGTTTTTGAAGCGGCTTGTAATCTTAATTGCTGTTCGTATCTTTGGGAGATCAAAGGGAGGATGTCTGTGATTCTTTGTATTACTCACTGTTATATTAGCAAAAGGATCACATATTCATTTATTTTGGTTTAAGAGGTAACAGTCTCCTTTCACTGCACGCACATAATTACTGTAAGCATTCAGGGGACTTGCCAAATGATGCATGGGGGGCGGAGGAGAATCTTTGAAGAAAATTGTTCAAACGCAATTTAGTTCACTAATTGGCAAGGGACCGTTACTAACGAATTTCTTCTGTTTTATGTCAGTAGTGAATCAGGTTGATGATGTGTAACATACATTAAGTCAGTTAATGAGTATTAACTAGAAATGCGACTGAAACACAAGAAAAAGGTTTTTTTACCTTCAGCTAGCCAAGCAGAATTGCTAATAAATAAAAGGATATGTGTAAGTGGCTTATATGACTCCAATCTGCAGTGGAAAGACTTTTCTTAGAATCTGATGGTAACCACAAGTTTGCGGGAAAGAAAAATCAGACGCTTACAGTGGCAGTTCATCGCAAGGTACTTTATTTCTAACCAAGCCTGAAATGAAAATGACTAAAAGTCATTACCGTAAAATAGCTGATTAGAACCCAATGTGAGCTGAGACAGTGAGTCTCTGGCCATGGCTATAAGACCAAGACATCGTGCAGTCAACCAAAGTGTGGGTTGACTTCGTGGCATCTCTGTGCGCACTTGTACTATGTGGTCACGCAAGATAGCTTACTTCACTTTCATCGTGGGACGAGGCACTTGGCATCTCCCCGTGTGCACCAAGCAAGCTGGCGTGTCCCCAAGCCCTGTGGAATCATGTGTACAGGAGAAAAACTAACTTGTTTGCGTAGCTATCACCACGGGCACGCTTGACTTTCTCCCATATGCACCACACAAGAGCACAACAAGGCTTTGTGTGCGAGCAGGAGTCAGTGGGCTGAAGGAATACGGGAGCCACACAGTCCAGCAGTGCCAGGGCAGAGCTTTCAGGTCAAGGCAGGTCCTGAGCTGTAGCTGTCCTGTGACGAACACAGGCTTCGCCGTGGATGTGCAGGCGTGAGAGCAAATATCGTTACAAAATCTGGGCAGAAGGGAGACTTCTGGTTTGCTCTGGCATGTGAACAAACTGGCTTATTAGGCCACAGGTGCAAAAATGAGAATGCAGGACTGGAAGTCAGGATAAAATGGAGAACTCTCATGTTCCACAAGTTTTGTGAAATAGGCATCAAGCCATGAAACCTGCCAGACACTGCTGCAGGCTCAGGGACAGTCAGTGGTCTGTCTGCCTTGGGCCGTGTAAGGACAGCTGTGGTATTAGCATGAGGCTTCCAATGCATTCATTACTCAGCTACCTGGAGGAGGAGGTCAACTGAACATCCAGAGGTTTTCAGCTTCAGCATTTCCTCTACCCGGTCAGCCAGTTCTAGTCCAGCTTTCAACTCTTTCAGATGGCCAACCAGAGTGAAAGCACAAGAGCGATGCATCAATCCCCACTTTTTATCCAGTCAAGGAAAGATCACTGTTTCAGCAGCGAGGAAGATCCCTGATGTCTGGAGCTGACCTCAAGCACCACCACAGCAGAAGACGTCACCATATTAACGGTGATAGGGAACCTGGTGTGTCAAGCAATGGCACTGGTGGCCGAGGTCCTTCAATGAGGTCTAGGACCCTAGACACTATGGGTCAGATACTTGTCAAGTGATCCTCACTGCTTCCTACAGAGCTGTCTGACATACACCAGAGGACACCTTACATCCCAAACCATTGCTGCTCTGCAAGTCCTGCCCTGAAATATCTTTGCAGTGTAGCTGAGATGTCCAGGATGCTGCTCCACTACTGGGAACATTGCTCCATTGTACTCTAGTGCTTTCACTCTGCCATCACCATTACTCCATTGTACTCTAGTGCTTTCACTTCACCATCACCATTACTCCATTGTACTCTAGTGCTTTCACTCTGCCATCACCGTTACTCCATTGTACTCTAGTGCTTTCACCTCACCATCACCGTTCCTCCATTGTACTCTAGTGCTTTCACTTCACCATCACCGTTACTCCATTGTACTCTAGTGCTTTCACTCTGCCATCACCGTTACTCCATTGTACTCTAGTGCTTTCACTTCACCATCACCCTAAGATTTGAATACTTCGGGCAATCAACATTACATCGGGAAAAGAGTGCACTACGTTCCCTTCTTCACTGTTTCATATTTCAGTATCTCTTTTGCAGTGTGCATAATGTAATGCAAAGGCTTTTCCTTGAACATCTTTTTTAAAAAGTCTAAGACCAATTAAGACCATTCTGCTCCTCCTACTCCAGGAACAGCCCTTAGGTCTTGACCGAATGCTCACCAGGCAATCTACACCACACAGAGCACAGCACCTTTGCTCCCAGGGACACAGAAATTTTTTTCTTTTGTTGCTGTCATTCTCCTTACCTCTTTTTGAAACCACAAGGTAGCTTTATTAAAGTTTTAAATGTGGTGTATTTCAACACCGTTTATATCGTACAACTCTCTAAGCCTCTTGGCACATGGATGGTTGCTGGTTTGGAAATAAGCTGATAATACAGTCATAGCAACACTACTTGCAGAGTCAGAAAAAAAAAATATTCAGCACCAGCAGAAAATGTGTATAGATTACTTTATCTCTATATTCAATACAGATAAAAACCCTTCTCTGCAAAAAAAATCTATGCTCCGGAAACAGTAGATAGGATGAAGTTAAGCACAATCTAGTGAATCATGAGACTTGTTGCTTGCTGGCATTGATACCTCAGAGAGTTCCTCTTGAAATACTGCCATTAAATACTGATGACATATTGGCAAAGGACAGTCCAGCCACAGAGGAGGAAATTTAGCCAGGGAGTGGAGGTGGAGGGGAGTGAGAGGGATGGAGAGAAAGAAGCACACAGACACCATTCACGTGGAATCATAAATAAATTTTAGAACATCAAACAAGTGCTGTTGGTTGACATTGTCATGACAATTATGGTACTCGCTGTCTCTTCGCAATCCAAAGTTTGCACTAGACAAATAAACATGCAGAATTACATGCGGTGTGTGGAAGAGTTAAATACTGGAAGACAGTGAAGGTCTTTACTAGTCAGATGACAATGCAAACTCACACCTTCCAAAATGTATTCTGTGTCAGAATGAACATCATTTCCTGCCTTCCAGAAGCAGCTTCTCTGGTTCACTGACCTTCCTTTTCTTCTTGGGTCCTATTACCTCTTCCTGGCTAAATGCAAGGTTCAGGCAGCTTATCTGTAAGAACCATCAAAAACAGTGATCATTCTCACGGTACAGGCTCCTGCTAGATGAGTCAAGAAATACAACTTCCAAAACTACAATGTGTTTTTTTGGATCCTCTTGGGTTTGTTCAGTGTGATCTTGTTCTCCAGAAAAACAATTAGGCAAGGAATCAAGATTGGAATAGTAGATGGAATCGGGCCTGCGAGATTTGTGAAAGCAACAGGTTCAGCTTCAGGGACAGGGAATGGTTTTGGTGACACAAGGAACGGTACCCATCTCTCCATCGCCAACAGAAAATACCAAGAGCGAGGAGACCTGTGAGAAACAGAACAGCTTATAGAGCACAGCCTTTTTCACCAACCTCAGACAATCATAAAAGTATGCGAAGAAGTGGGGCGCATGTCCAATTTGTGGTCACTGGAAACAGCCTTTCAGGAGGAGACAGACAGTTCCTCCATTTGTACATCAGGGAAATTCAACACAAGTTGGTCAATCTCAGACTTCAAAGACTACCTGTGAGTCTGCAAAAAATAACTCAGCAAAGCAAGCTGCTTTTTTTGCAAGAGGCTTAACTTCCCTCTAGAAAGACACAAACCTCCCTCAAAAATACTTAGGGGCCTACAGACCAAAAGGTTAAAAACCAGAGATAAGCGTCTGTTAGAATATAAACGGGTTAGTGGTCCAGGCAATTCAGACAGACCACAGAGAGACGGACAGCCAGAACAACAGCTGAAGTGTTGGCTGTGCCAAGTGACAGGCTCACTTATTCTTGTTATCACATAACATATTTGCATTTTTACAATAATAATCTGGAGCTGCAGAGAGTAACGTGTGTTGTTGCCCACCCAGAAGGGACAAAGCACACAGTCTGGCAATGTAACCTCTCTTGCTCTCACTGGATCTGAGCTGAAGGGACACACCACAGCACACCGGGACAACTTTGCCTCCAAAAGAAAGTCCATTTGGATGAAAATAAGGTGAATGAAGACAGAAAAGAGTGCTAACTGAGTTCCTGCTCCAAAATAGGAGTACTTTACCCCAGTTTCACTGTAAAACAGGAGGAATCCCATAACAGAAACAGGATAAACATAAGGAGTTAATAAAGAGTTATTCCAGAATGCCTCCTGGAGAAAAGCACAAGGTCTCCAGATTACAAAATGTGGTCATTATAGAATTCCCCACTCACGTCATCAAGGCTTTCTTTCTATCTGACCTTGGTATGAGGCTTCGGTAATCTCCACATAGCAATGGTCTTTCTAATGTGTGAAATAACTCTGATTACGGATTAACAGCAAAATAGTTTGCAACAACATCACTTTGCCTCTCTATCATGTTTCAAATTGTTTTTCCTCCCTTCTTCCCTCCTCTTCATTATGAGCAACACAATATTGCTTAATGCAGAAAAGTACAGTTTCCTTTCCATAAAAACAGAGAAAACAAGAATCTGCCAAAGTGGGACGGGCGGATTCTCCTTCATCCTGCACGCTCAGGCTGACAAAACTCCCAACGCTGCCCAAGGCATATTTGCTTGAGGAAAGAGCGATGAGTGGATCTCTCTGTTACAGCTCCTGACCTGATATGCAGCTGCTCAAACTGGCATTTTAGGCAATTATTTACTTTCCTCTCCCTGGCACTGTGTTAACCTGTCTGCTTCCTTTTTTGAAGTAAAGGGCCCAGAGGGGGAAACACGGCATCCAAAAACTCTCCAGTGCTAACACAGCTGCGGGGTTTGTGCCCTGTCCTGCTGGCCGCGCAATAAAGCAAAGCAATGAGCCCCAGTCTCCCGGCCCCCAGTCACCTGAACGAGGCAGCTCCGCTGCTATTTTAGCTCAAACCACTTAAAGAGAGCATGAGCTGGAGTAGGTGCTTTTACTTCCTCTGTTGAGGAAAGGATCCTCTGCAGCACAGGCAACTACTCGGTAAAGTTTTTACCCCTTTGCTATTCCCTGCTAAATGTTCAGCATGGACGGGACGCTTTTGAGGGGGGAGAAAGAGCCACAACGAGCAGCTGCTCACGCAGAGTCCACCGCAACTCTCCGACAGTTTTCCTCCCCTTTACCCCAAGCAGCGTGACCACCTCACAGGAACCCGAGATGAGAAGAGTGAAAATATCTGTGCAAGCCATCAAGTAGCGCTCTAGACAAGCACTATTCATCTATTGAATGAATAAGTTGTCAAGTGTACGAGGTATTTCAGCAAAGCCAACATGTCCTGTCCTGCCCCTGCCCAGCTGCAAGTTCATGTAGGAACTCAGAGCCAGGAACGGACCCCAGGTCCAACTTCCAGGTCCCATCCTTAACCAAACACTCAAGCTTCTTCCCCAGAAACGTTGCTCTAAATGGGATTAAGTCAGATCCTACCTATGTTTATTTGACTGTAACCAGAAAGTAAACCTCTTAAACGGTGTGGTGAAAAGCAGGAAATCCCTCCCACTGACTAAACATACAATCAAAGCCTCTAGAAGTAGATTAATTCTAATTTTTGCCGTGTACTGGGATGCCTGAGTTAGATGGGAGAGCTTGCGCTCTGGGAACGTTGGGTTTTTTGTCTTGCACAACTGCTCCAGGCCCTCAGCTCGCTGACGAGCCAGGTGCTATAAAAGTGCATAGAACAAGGCCCGGACCCTCACACGCTTACCCGGGAAAGGGACCCCACTGACAACAGGACAGGTGGGACATGTCCAGATCCAGCAGCAAAGACAGGAACACGGCCGTGACCTCCTGACTCCGAGTCCGCAGTGTAGTTCTGGGTTTAGGTCATACCATGAACACACAGTGAGTCTGAATCCCCTGTTTTACAATACTGCGCTACGTGTAAAAAAAAGTAATGTGTTGCCGCTGAATTTTTCTGTAAAAATACAGCTAACTTGTGAATCATACAAGTGTTACTAATTTCTGGCATAAAACTAACAGGACAGCTGCACATTGTCTGGAGAAGATATCAGGCTAAAAATAGATTAGACTTAGATTAAAGCCTTCCCAAGGCAGACTGGTGGATGAAACAGAACGAGCAGACCACAGATACACTACTATTCTTAGATAGACAAAATCAGGACCTAGTTTTGTGCTCTGCAATTTTCAACCCCCAGTGTCCCCACCGTATTCCGGCCAAAAATTCCCAGCATAAATTGAAGCAAATTTACAGCTCTTCTGACATGTGTTTTGCTTCCCCAGGCATCCCATGTAGAAAAGCTAAAATTGCACAAGAGCATTCGCCTGTGTCCCTCTTTGTCCCTGGTCTGCCCCATGCTGAGGTTTGGCACTTGGCAAATTTTATGCCCTCAGAAGAGTTCCCTTGTCAGGGACACGGAGTGTTTAGTTTGGTACCTTGTAACTATCCTGACAAATGCAGCACCACATTAATGTCAAAAGAAGTCCAGTTCCATCAAGTGAGCCAGAAGAATAAGGACTGAGATACAAGACTTAACTGCTGAAACAAGGCAGAATGATCCTCTGGTGTCTGGGGACGTCTATGACCACCAGGAAACTCTAATCAGAGAGAGCCAGTGCCTGATGTATCCTGTGATTTCCGCTGCAGCTAACATTGGCTCGATGGCACAGCAAACTCCTGCCACATTCAAAAATTAAGCCAGTAACTCTTTAAATTGATCTCCTAAGACCTGAGGCGTCCCTGGTGAGAGGCCATTTCTCTCAGGTTGAAGGCAATAATTCCCATCTACTCACTGACAGTTGGCTGCTCCGTGGTCTTCAAGCATAGCAAAAATCAAGGTTTGCAAGCTATGTTTTGGGGTCCAGTGAAAGGGCAAGAGGAAATAGATGCAAAATAAAATACCGGAAATTCCATTTAAACACAAGGACAAACTTTTTTTTACTGTGAGGGCAATCAAACACTGGCACAAGTTGTCCAGAGAGGTTGTGGAGTCTCCATCCTTGGATATTACCAACACATGACTAGGCGAGGTCCTGAGGAACCCGCTCCACTTCCCTCTGCTTTGAGCAGGTAGGCTGGACACGGCCGTCTCCGATTGTCCCTCCTGACCTCAGTGGTTCTGTGAAGGCAGCACAGTGGTTAAATGTTCGACGCAGGGCTCAGCACTGGTCTCGTATCACTTTCCAGTAAAGCGATTGCACTGACATCAGTGGAATCAATCCTGATTTTCATCTGTGCAAGTGGAGGAGAATCATGCTGGTTAGCATGAAAGCCAATTTACGCAGGTGGAAGAATGAAAGACACTCACTGTGATGCTTCTGTGGAAACTTGCCACGTTTTCTCCCCAGGAAGCCATGCCAACACATCACTGACTACCACTAGTCCTCTTCCTTTTCCATAGCTCACCGTTAAAATCTCTGACATTCAACGCAATTTCTTTTTCTCAAACTGGAAGTCTCACAGGCCTACTCTGAACCTCATGTATCTTGTAGCATTTAAAGGACCAATGAACAGACTTTTCCAGAGTGTAAAAAAAAAAAAAATTCTTCAAAAATACCCCATGAAAAAAAAGTCTCAGTCGTTCTCCTTATAATCTCTTCCAGGGCCCTCAGTCACACTGCGTGCTGCTGTGCTGGCCATTCTGACTGCAAAATCACAATAAGCCTCCCAAAATTGGAAGCCTTTCTCCCGTAAAATCACAGCCTTGTAACTGAGGAGGCAAAAAGCAATGGACACTCCTTCTGCCTACTAGGCTGCTACCCAGCTTAGTCCCTCAACGGGATATTAGATCTGTCCAACCTCCATTTAGGCAGATTTCTCTAGAGGGTCTGGTTGCTGGCATGTACATTACGAATGTATGTAAAGGCAGCCAGCGCAGAAGCTCCACGTCTTCCCACAGATGTCCCTGGGGTAGCTGCCAGGGAATCTGAGGGTGCAAGGGTTAAATCTCCCCGGATCTGGGGGGTGATGTGCCTCACCTCTGAATGAAGAGATCACTCAGAGACCGTTTCCTGCACACTAGACGGGGATAACTCATGCAAGGGATGAATGGCCCCAAGATACAGCTAAGGATCTGACGTGAATTGAGAGAAGCCAGGAATTTCCTGACCTCCCTGTCTCACTCCTCCCAGAATGGCCTGAGCTCACAGGAAGGAGAGAAGCAAGCTCATCTCTGAATCTTTCGCTCTTCATTGTTTGGGTCTGTGTAGCCTCAGCTGGTTTGGAGGAGAAAATGTTCTGGGAACTTCTCATCAGATACAGCTCTCTTGATAGACAGTTAGAGATAAACCTTTCTTTTCTTTTCTTTTCTTTTCTTTTCTTTTCTTTTTTTTTTTTTTTTTTTCTTTTCTGCAAAAGTTCAAGATAATGACATTGCCACACAAAAATGCTTTCCTATTGCTCTGCAAATGGCAGGCTTCACCCTTCAACTGCTTTCTGTCATGGCAATTTTAAAAGGGGTTTGCCTGGGAAAAAAATCAGACAACACAGGTCTTGGTCTCCAAGTTGTTATTCTGCAATTGAATCGGCTTGGGCTGACCTTCGCTTTCAGGCAGAAGCCGCATGCAACACGGAAGCTCAGCAAAGGCACACGAATCGGGATGACCACGGCCCTGGGCACCAACGGGACACTGATGGCTGGCAAACGCCGCAGATATTACTCACAGCGTGTCATCCATGAAAAACTGTGTTCCCACTGGCTTCTATCACTGACACACTCCCTTGGAGAGCTAGGATGGGGACAGGTAGCCAAGTCTTCTGCATGGGAGCAGCAGCTGGAGGCTAGACAGGCTGTCCTCTGAGGTCTCAAACAGCACTGATTTACAACATTTAGGTATGAATCTCTCCCTAGACATCTAACTTTCAGACAGCTCCAGTTAAGAGAGCTAATCCGCATGGCAGGCAGGATATGCCTACAGCAGGCAGCGAATCGCAGCACAGGGACCCATGAGCTACCATGGATCCAAACTGATTACGTCCACACGAGGCCAAGTGCTTCCCCATGTCCCACGGTGGCCTAGTAGCATAAGCACGGCCAGTCTAGCATCAGCGTCTGGCCGGTAGCTAATGAAGCCAGAAACTTGGGAGGCAGAACTGACTTGTGCTTTGCTGATACGGCCACGCCATTTCCAGCTCTGCCGCAGGCTCCGTCAGGGGCGATTCAGGGCTCTCGGCACGGCTGCTTCACTGTGCGAGACTGTGCTCTAAGGACCACCCCAGAACTTCAGCCCACAGCTTCCTGATGGGAGATAAAAGCCTGCAGAGGCGTCTACATGGTTAGATTTTACTCATCTTCTAGTTCTGTTTCATTCCAAACTCATTCCACTGCAACGTGTTTGCTTACATGATGGCAAAGCTTAACAAAATTAATTTGCAGGACAGGAACATGAAAGGCTTCACAAAAGGATAAGGGATTACGTTGAAGAATTCAAGAAGTTCTCTCAGGTTCAGCACAGGACCCCATTCTCATCAGCAGATTTCTAGAAGTTAAACCAATGGGCAGCAACTCCCCGTTTTACCCAGCTCTTCGCAGCTCCTAGAATGCCAGTGGAAAGTAGCAGGAGACATAAAGATAGCACACTGGGCCAAATCCTTGGCTGATGCAATCAGAAAAACTCTCCTGATGTCAGCAGAGGTAGGCTAATTTACATGCTGGTGTCTAACTCTGGATGATTAAGTACAGAGATGCTTTGCTGGGAAAGGGCAATCTCTCATTTGATCCTAAGTATCATCAATCATGAGATTGCAGATAACAAGCTAGTTGAGTACATGTAAATTTTTCTCCAATCTGAAAAGCCCGCTGTCAGAGACTCTCTGCGGCCGTTACTAACGGCCAGTTCCATTTCTAACTGGACAGGAATAGCCGCTTCTCTTTTGGCAGAGCTGCATCCTTTGCCTCTCCCATGTCGATTAGATAAAAATAAGCTCTTAATACTTTCATTCCTGGTTTTCCTGAAGAGCTATAGGTTAGGAAGATAATGACCAATAAATTCAGTTCCGAGAGCACAGTTTTTATTTTTGATAACCAAGGAACTGGAAAGAATAAAGCTGTTCACTGCGGATCAAGAACAGTAATGGGCTCTTCCACGTTTCCAAGAGCAACTTGTGACTGCGGGTACCACATTTTTGAACTCGGTACTTCTTGAGTATCAAATCCTTGTAAAGATATCACATTCCGGGGCACTGCAAATTGTTTTAGTTAGTTCTGAAAATGTTAGTCTGAATGTTTAACTGTGCACAGAGCACCTTTAACCCCAAGTCCCTGAGGCATTGCTGCGTGGACGGCTGAGCCGCTAACACTGCACTGCCACCAGAAGGGCAGGTCTCCCTCCAAGACCCTCTTTGCCCATTCCTCACCACCCAGTCTTGCCTGCTCCGGTACAGTAGTGCTTGTATGTGAGCGATCGTTCTGTCAGATCATTCAAGGGGATCTTTTCCTGGTGGAAACCTAACACTCAAAGCCACACACTAGCACCGCAAGTCTAACAGAGCTCATATCTGCCCCCAGAAAAGCAGACCCCCACAGCCCAGGCTAGGTTGTTCCCCAAGGCCCCTCACACACCGAGCTGATTAAACTCCAAAATTCAGGAGGAAAAAAGTCACTTTGGAGACCTCATAGCTCCTTAAAGCAGAGAACTTCTCCAAACATACCTACCAGCTGGTAAATACTGTTACTTGACTGTACTGTAGCCTGGATAGCAACACCCCAACAGGACTACTCCTACCCACCTTACCTATACTTGACCCTATTAGATAATATCTAACTCAGACTTCCCACCCACCCCAGCTTGTCCTCATTTTTTAAAGACAAACTTCACTCACCAGTTTGGCTTCCTGATTCAAGTGGAATACACAATGGTCATTTGTCTTAACCACTTCCCTCAGAAAAGGAGGGAAAGTCCCTCTCAGATGGAAAACAGTGTCAAATTTTTATTAGCACTGGCTTTACAATGATGATCTGCACTTTTTAACTAATGACTCGACTTTGTTTTTCCCTAAACTGACTAAGTATTAGCCAGCTTCTAAGCTATGATGGTTTAAAAACCAGTATCAAAGAATATGTGAAAAAACCCCTCTGCCATGCGGGATCTACCAGGCAGAGGGCTTTAGGATTACATTTTTTAAGTCGTTGGAAGCACACAATGGATAAAGTGACTCTTCCATTTTTCAGCAACTAATGCTGTTTCCACCACCACCTTCAGACACTCTCACTGTTGCTACCGTATTCTAATGAAATTCACATGCTGCAGGAGAGAGGTGTCTGGTGCTCTGCTTACAGTCGTGACAGACCCGAAAGAATGTCAGAGCATGAATCAGTAGGACAACCATGAGTTACAAACAAAAAAGGCTCCTGTTTTCACACAGACGACCGAATAAACAATGATCAGAAGGAAACTGGAGGATGTGACACAAAAAAAAATGTGGTTAAAGTTTGAAAAATACCAGCCTATGCACAGAAGTTCATTTCTAAGATCCAGAGTCAAGGCAAATACTTCACAGATGCCTTTTGAATGACACGTTAAGTTGTAGTCTCCAGTTGCTGTCTGGGTTAGACACCCCGGGATTCTTTTCAACAGAGGCGGGGAAAATTTTAGTAGCAATTTCCTACTCCCATTAACTTATCCTGTAAAAATTCAATTTCTGAACATTCAAGCTCACACAACTTTCAACTAATTTGAATGGGAGGGAGATCAAGTGGCAAGTCTGGTGGTATTCAGGGATTTACCCTGTCACTGAAAAAAACCTCTGCACAAGACCATGAATTCGTGTTCTGATTCTGACTCAGGGTTTGGCCTGGGCAGCCTGCAGGATGGAATTAATTTCACATAACTTTACTTATCTAAAATTACATGTCTGGTCTACCCTAGTTCTTTGGATTGCCCCAACAGCCACTGAAAAAGAGATCAGCACCTCCAGGGGATAATTCTTCCTTTCCTGCAGAAGTAGCCAAAAAGGGATAGGATCCAGTAAGTACCTGTGACTCACATGTAAAGATAGTCTGGAAGCAAGAAAGGAGAGGTGAAGACCATGTTAGGCAACAGGCAAACACACCCTTCAAACCTAACACAGGGTAGTGATTTCAGAACCTTAATCCAAAACCACACAGAGCCTGGTTGGGACACCGATACGTTTAGCCTGTGTGTGTAATTCACAAGTACCAAATCCAGAGAACGGTACAAAACTCTTGTACTGGATGTATGAAATAAGCTGACCACGGAAAGCTTCTTCCTGCATCCTTATATCCCTACACCCTAATACTTCGTAGCCTCTATGTATTTCGATACCACACAAAAAATCCACTAACGTGAGTTGAATCTTGTGCCATCCTAGATGACATCATGTTTCGTGGCAATGAATTCCACCTTGCTTGGCGTATCTTAGAGCCACTAAAATTTGCTCACCTGCTGAGATGCCCTTGAGCAAGGCTTCCTGCCCGTCTCCTTTATTCCTGTCATCTTCTCTCCACCTACAACCCAAGCACAGTATCAAAAGCAGCTCTGAAGTGAAAACCCTAAATTTAATTGAAAAAAAAAAAAATCCAGAAACCTGACTAAACCCCTGTAGCAAAATCCCATGCCTGATCTAAAACTCTGTAACCTTTGGCGTTGCCATCACTGGCAGTTTACTCCTGGAAACAGATTTCAGGATAAAGTGTCATCTGAACATGCACCACATCTACTTGCAGCAGCTCCTATCAATTACACTTTTTTTTTTAATTATATCAATTAAACTCCATTTTACCCAATTTCCTAAGCAAACAAAGTTTATGCTTGCATATGCGCTATTTAAGTGTGTGTGTGTACGGGGAAGGAGGGGAGCTGACTAATAACTATTGACCTTATTAGACAGTTTCAATAAAATTTGATGGGGGGGGTCCCAAAACACCTCAGTTCATGAAAACAGGCAACCGGTTAGAGGAAGACCCTGGTAATATCCCCACAGTGGAAAAGGTGGCGGTATGAGTTCTCCCCTTATTAGTCATCGGAGAATCCGCAGGAGAAAGACCTGAACAGGTGACTTCATAGGCAGACAAGCCTCTTTATTCCACTGCCTGGGGATCTCAGGAATGCTATTTACCATTTTGTCACTAGATGGTATTGTTCCACAGGCTATATCTGAGAGTCTCAAAGGTCAAATGCAGCATGGTATATCAGAAGCTAGGTTGACTGAAGTGCAAGAAAAGGCGCTTTTTTTTCATGTATTTTCATGTATATTTTCACATATGGAAGTCGTTAGCAAAATCAAACTGTACCAGCTAAAGGAAAAGAGCTTTGGTGAGAATGTAGATAATGTAACTCGGTATTGAACTGTGCGTTTCCTCCACATCTGAAAAAAACTGCTGAGATAAACAGGTGGAAAGATATTGATAAAAAATTGAATGCTTCGGTTAGCAAACCAAGCATATACAACAAGCCCGTTATTATAGTTCAATCTGATCTGACACAAAATTCAAACAGCGTGACAAAGTCTGTTCATCCATTTCACAGCAAGTGAGAAAACCTAAATATTATGTGAGCACAAGCTCCTTCAGTTTCGATACCGGGCATTTACCTGTATCTTGAAGGTGAGAAGAAGATGCTTCCATTTTCCAGCCTAGATGGGTGTCACTTTTGTCCTCTCCATGCTCGCTTGAATCCGCTCGGACAGGGAGAAGGTGATTCTGTAAAGCAAACGATGCTTTGTCTTAATAGCATCCCCTAAAAAACACGCCCAGGTGGTAAATCCGTAAACCCAGCACTAATAGGGATGAGATTTTCAGAGCTCCTCAGTGTCCAGGCCTTCCTTCTCCCAAGCCTACAGGTCTTTCAAGAGAGAAACTTTCTAAGAAAACACGGAATTCTGACCTAAATGGCTTCCTGTCTTCAGGAGTGATGTTGGAGTTTATTCCCTAAAGTTAAAAAGACCACCTAAAGTTAAATAGTCAAGTCTGAGCTACCAGTCCAGGCTTCCCCTTCTGTCATTTTGGAGAGGCACCGCCAAAGGACCACCCATTCCAGCCTACCTTGGTGCTGACAGAAATTATCTGAAGTACCTGCCAGACTCCTGCGGTATGTGCAGAAACGGGCCTAGAGAAATTAGACATACAACTTCCAGATGGCTAGAGGCAAGTGGAGAGAATCCCACCTAACTACACAGTGCAACACGGCTTAGTCCTGCGAAACGCCAAGTGGGAATGCAAAATTCCTTGCAATTTCCTCCGTTTTGTGCATGTCTGCATGTAAGTGTGCACGTGTGCGCGCACATGCATGTGTTGTGTGCCTGCACACGCATGTGCTGTGTCTCCCTGTAGAATCAGTGCGCTCCTCAGTGAGTCAGTGGAAATTCACTTTATTTCTATGGAATTCCAGCCTCAGTGTTCAACCTGCTGTAGTGCTGCTGGCCTACACAAACTGAAACCCTTATTCATCTAGGATTCTGAGAAAAAGCTTTTGAAGGAGAGTTTTTCCTAGATAACCTCAATTCCTCCAGCGAGAACCAAATAGAGCTGGTTCTATACCTTTGTGATTCCCTCCTCTTCCTCTTCATCACAGTCTAACCCTTGATGGGAGATCTCAGTAGGTCCATTCTTCTGGATCAGGTTGCTTTCAACCACCGTCCCCATTCTTTTCTTTTCAGTTGTCACTCTCACTTTCATGAGGTGGAACCCAGTGGAGACCGACCCCACCCTCAGGTTGACAGGTTCGCCATCAAAAAACAGGTCACCAGGGCTGCCATCTTCCTTAAAGCCTGGAGGCTGGTAATCTTTGGGAGTTACTACACAGGGAGAAAGAACCCACTGATGTCAGAGAAATCAAGTTCCAGCTCTCCTTAATCTGATTTCTAAAGAGCAAGCGTACACCAGCCTTTAGTAACAACATCAACTACTAAAAATATTCTGTGGGGGGTTTTTTCAGGAAGAAGGGAGAGAATACAAAGGAAAACATGAGCCAAGCGAACGTTAACGGGGAGCTCAAAGAAATAATGACTTTAGGATGCTGAGATACCGTTAACGTGCTCAACTTTCTGGAGCAGAACCTGACAAGTGCAGGGTGCCTGTTCCTTAAAAAAAAAAACCCACACAAAAAATGTGGAGAAGGATGTCTCCTTTCACACTGCATGGCTGTCCTTCTTACATGGATGGTCAATCCTTTCTGAGAAAGCATCTGCCATCCCTGTGTATCCGAAGGCTTTACTATGTTTTACACCTTTTCTCGCTGTTATCAATTAACAGCTTGTACTATTTCCCCTTTCTATACTTCACAGGGGCTCGTGCTTAGCAGAGAAACTGATGGAAAGGGATTTTTTTCCTCCCACACCTACCGTCATTGTAGTAGAGGAGTTTCATGGTCAGGGTAATGTCATTGGGAAGCGGGCCGAGGTTTTGCATTAACAGGTACAGTTTACAGATCAGCTGCCTGCCGGCCTGTTTAACGTCCTCCTCACTGCACACCCCATTCACAAAGTTCATTTGGTTGCTGCCATTGGAAGAATAACAGATTTGTTTCCCTCAGTCATGAATATTCACAGTCTAATTACAAATACAGGGCACCCGCTGACTTGTCTGAAACCACCAGCAACAAAGCTACAATGCTTTTATGTAATTTCCAGATAAACAGGGAAGTGAAACAGACTCCAGGGATGGGGTGGCATCAGCAAAACAACAGCTCTAAAGGAAGGGGCACGGCATTTACATTTGAACAGACTTTGTAGCCGGGGCAATGGACCCCATTATCCAAATGTCATGACTCACTTGTTTGAACATGATTAAATTAGATCAAAGGGGCATAAAACAAGTGCCTTTCACCTAAGCAATTTCAGGAATGAGAGGAATGAGGTGAGAATCCCATATAAAGTCGATTCATCACAGGGGCTATTTTCGAGTCCCTTTTGCCGTTTGAAGAGCAGTGAATTGCATGTTCTACTTCAATTCCATGTCAGAAAAACTAGCTCAGAAGCACATTTTTCAAAAGTGACTAAGGGCCATTCCTCTCACCTCCTTCACCCATCCAAATGTCAGCTGGCTGGCTGAGCAGCAGTCTAGACCGAGGGAAACGTCTAACAGAAGTGGGATGAATCGCCCTCTGGAGGAGTTTGTTTCTCTTGACTACAGAGGTAGATGAGAGGAGCAGCTTAGATCAGCCAGCTGACTTTAGAGGGTTGAAGATGGACTAGATGAATCACTACGTGACTAAGGAACCTAAATCTCCCCAGCTTTCAATGAGAAGGGGGGTCTTAAAAAAAGTGTAGCTCCCCCATTAGAAAATCACGCCTGCGGAAGCCAGCTGGCAGGTGGATGACACTGCGCACAGGCTGGATCACCTCTAACACGATCATCCCAAATTGCTTCAAAAGCAGTGAGTAAGCTAAGAGAGAGAGAGAATTCCAGGGCGAAATTTGCCTGAATAAACCACTGGAAGGAACAGCTTCATGAAGACCGATTTCCCCTTCCAGTTGAAGCTTCTTGGCTTGTCATGAGAACTGAGTGGCTGTCGAGCAGCTTGAATTCCGAGGGTACGCACGGTACAGTTTGCTAGGCTCCAAACTGCCAACACTGCTATTAGATTAAATCCTGTATGTTTGGAAACGCACATCTGGTGAGAGGCCAAATGCTGGCAATGCCTAAGGTGGGGTAAAGAGAAGGCAGGCTCTCTCCTACACTTCACCTTTACAGGTCTTGGGATTAGCAGAATGGAAATGGCAAGGAGAAGAGTACAAGCAAAATTTAAAAAAAAAATTAAAAAAATTAATTTTTTTATTTCCTATGGAAATGAGATTTTCATAGGAACTAACAAGTCAACTACTGGTTCAATGTGGGAATAACACTGTGAATTTGAGGTAGAAATGTAGAAGCTGAGGAACTGAACCTCTCTGAATGACTGGGCAATTCCGCCAAAATTCATCTAAAATAAGGCAGAGAGCATTTAGGAGAAAGTTTCCCTGTATCACTCAGAAACGATGATGCAGACCCAGAAAACAGCTCTCACGGAATGATTAACTCCGAGTTTGCACATAACAATAAACCTTGCAGGTGTACAACAGCAGTTTCATCAGCTGAAGGAGCTGATAGCAAAGACGACACAATACTCTGATCAATGCCAGAACGTCAGGTTTACCAACAACTGCAGGTACACGCACGCGACACTGCGATAGCAGTGTCAGTCCCTGAGGAAAGAGAACAGAGCCCAGGAATCCAATGCTACAGGCTTTGAAGCCTCAGAGCAGGAATGATCAGAGCAGGACTGAGATTCTGACGGAGCAGATGTAAACACAACAGCAAGATTACTTAGCCTCTTCTCGGCCAGTATGACGGGCACCAAGGGATGCTCAATTTCTGCTGGGGACTGTTGTTATTTCTAGGAACTAATGACTGATCTGAGTAAAGCTGATTAAAAAATCAAAGTACTCCAGAGCTATCCATTATCTTTCAGATCCCAAAGGTCAGATCCTCAGCGTAGCGAGGACAACTGACATCAGCTTCAAAGCAGAAACACAGGGTACAGTCAACAGGACACTCCAGACTCAGACACAGTTCTGATTTTCCCAGTAGAAAATCATTTTGCCAAGTACTACAAATTATCCGGATATGTTTAAAGAAAGAGCAGCAAGTGGCACACTACAGGAGCACCGTGGAGGCGCTTCCTGAGGAGCACAGGAGACAGCAGACCTCTCTTGCTGTACAGTCAGGTTCTGAGGCCCAAAGATCCATCTTTCATCAATGGTAACTGCAGACGCAAACTAAAAACGGGTTAATTTTTTTTTTCTTTGGTTATAGCCAACGGCTTTTGACAGTATTTATTTTAAACTACACAGGACTATGGCCTACTCAACACAGCTTTAAAATATCTAATCAACAGAGAGAACGAAAAAGATGCAAAAAGCTGCTGCTTCCTGCCACATGTTTTGCAGCATCAACTCAGGCATCATAAGCGAAAGTCCTCTCAGGTCACCCATGCAAGACTGCTCAAGCAGAATACACGTATGCAAATGCCCACGGAAGAAATATCCTGGGTGCAGGATCGCAGTGAAAGGGATCAGACCTGAAAAAAGCCTCATTTGAAAGTACAAGGCTGCCTTGTGAAAGTGGAAGAACACTCGTTATTGGCTGAGACAGCAGCAAAGCTCAACAACGGTGCCAGTTTCTGCACCACTGCCCTGATTAGGCACCGTTTCTATAAATTGTCCTCGATTCGGTTCTGGTGCACTTTAAGCGCCTCGCTGTGCTAAGTAACAGCATTTCTACTCATCAGCTCAGCAGTTCATATCCTGTAGGGTGAATATCCTCATCTCTGATGATATTTACAGCTGCTTCGCGACCCAGATGCGCTCTGATCATAAAGTGCGGTTTGGTTTCTCCTTAATGCTTCAAGAACACAGTTTTCGCAGGGTAATTCTGAGAAATAAAACCAAACCATTACCTGATGATGTCCATCTGGGGCACCTCCTTTTTGTACTTGAATTTGAATTGATACAGTTCAGTCACCGTCTGGAGATTTAACAAGAGAGGGGAAAAGAAGAAATGGGTCTCTTTCAGTAACAAGTGGAAACTTAGAAGTGTCCTGTCAAACTTTGTGCCAGAGCACAGCATTAATTTAACGACACGATGGCAGCTTTAACTCTGTTGTTGCTTGCACAGCTTTGGGAAGTTTTCTTAACCACCACAGCTTACCTCGCACTGAAAGAATCACCAAAAAATGACAAACTTCCTGCTTCCTCCTTCCACTTCCTCTGCGGGCCTGACTCCCCAGCCCAAATCTCTAATGAGGCATGGGGGCCAGCCCACCATCACGTCCTCCCTTACTAAAAGGAAAAATGTGCGGCTTCACAGGTGATGCAGGGTCACAAGGAAGCCCGGCCCAGAGTTCTGTACGGAGACAAGGGCCTGAAGGACTCTTCTGACTGGGAAACACAACCAACACACCACATGGGCAAAACTTTCTGAACCTCAGTGGTCTCAGAGTTTTCTGAGGGAGATAAAAAAAAACCACCCGAGATGATTTTCGATTTAAAAGGAAAGGATTTGCTATGATTTTAGAGAACAGCATAATTAGGAAGAACAGACTACTTCACCACAGGAGAAAGGATCTATTGTAGTCCAATTCCATGCCTATAATTCCCTTTTTCCAGAGGCAATGAGGTCCTTTAGTAGGAGCTGAGCTGAGCCCTTAACTCTGAGCCTTCCTTACAAATCCCAGCCTCGGTACGGACTAAACCCTTGCTTTCTCTACAGATACTGAGGTGTGACGCAGCAGAATCAGGTGCGCCAAGATTCTGCAGTCGTTCTCTGCAGATGCAGAGGATGCAGCACCTCACTTCTATACCACACTACCCAGTCTGCCTCCACCGGCTAATTGCAGACCAAATAGAAATACAACAGGGAACGCTGAAAGGGAAGGTACGGGCACTACGTGCCACGTGTATCCCAGGTCTGAAGCGATTCACAGCCCCTCTATGCGAAAAAACAGCTCTCTCTCCAACACTTCTGTTAAAGAGATGGCTTGTAAAAGAATTATTTTAAATTTCCCGTTTCTTCTCTTCAGGAAAGAAAGCCAAAATCACCAGCATGCCCATTAGTTTGCCTGTTAACACCCCTGCCTGAGGCCCTAGATGGGCCCACAGCCTGGTGCCTGGTCGGAGCGTTTGATCACAATCCAGCTCACTGAGCTGTCATTCCTGAGTGAAGGCAGAAGAAGAGAAACAGGGTCACCAAGCAGCTATGTCAGGGTAGAATTTAAGCCCACAAGTCCACTCTGAATACAAATCTACTCACCCGTGCCTTCAGTTGCCTCAAAGATTAATTAAGACTCTTTCTTACCTCCGGTTCCTTGGGATTGGTGTAAATCTGTTACAAGAAAGCACAGTGAGGACATTCTCCTCTTGGATAACTTGAAACAGTGAAAAGTGACTAAACAATGATATTTTCATTTCACAGCAGAGATTGTGCTATCTTTAGCGTGGGATCAGAGACAGGAATGGCTGAGAAAGGGCCTTCCTCTATCAGCAGCCAATACTTACCACTTCAAAGACAGGTAGAAGACACTCATCTGTGTAACTGGGGAGGAATGAGGTTAATTCCCATTCCAACCCTCACAGGCAACGATTGCTGCCCTAGATTTAACGGCTCAGATTATACACAGAATAGACACATAGCTCTTGGTGCTTCACAAAGGGCCAGGGCGAAGGGCTCACTATGCAACCACTAGTGTGTGGTTTCTTCAGCATCAGATTAATAAGGAGGAGCCTTCTGCAGGGGGGAAATGGAGAAGACACAGCAGCTTCCAAGGGTGAAGGCAAGAGTTTAAAGGAAGCAATGACATGAAGCACATTAAAGTGCTTCGAGGAGTTGAAGGATCCATGCAAGGCCTCAGAGTCAAAAGTCTGACATCTGAGCAAAATATTCCCACGCAGCCCGGGCAGGTCATAGTTACCATATTTAAGAAAGGTCACCGCTCTGTTAAAAACCACATACATTTTGACTTCCCCTTAAAAAAGGCACAAATGAGTTGGCACAACCTTGACTCCGTCTCTCTTTTAAGCAGGGTGAGGGAAGAAAACCGCCTTATATTCATTTACTTACTGCGAGGACAGCAACGTGTAACTAAGGAGGGAAAAGCAAAACGAAACACAAAATCAAAATCTAACCTTCGTCAGGCATGGAAGAGAAAGACCTATCAAAATCTAACTGCTTACATACAGTGAAGGAATAGATAACGTTCAACAACCGGGGAGTTAAAAAACTTTATGCAGATTCTTCATAGCACGGCATCAGCAACACCTAGTGGCCAATTTGTTTGGCTTTACTTGCAGTTTCCCAAGAAAACAACTGCGTGCTCCGACCTCTCTCTTGAGGCTCTTCCTAAACAAACCTCCAAAGGCGATCCCAACTCCAAACTCTTCTCCAAGAGCACCCATAGCTACTGGAGACTAATATTTGCTCTCCTCTATGAAACTCCCCAAAGGTTTTTAATTTATGCTACAGCAAGAAAACACACCCGGGACTACTCTTGAAAACAACCCTAGAATGTGCATTAACTGTCTCTGTTTTTTCCTTAATCCTTGTCAAATAGCAATTAATTCATGTCTCTCATAAATAGCAGAGGACTAAACACCTCCTAGAACTGTCCGCCAGCAATAAACTGAGTTGACAACATTTTGAATTATCTTGCGCACGCTGACGGTTGTACTGATGTGTAAAAGCCCATCTGATCATCAGTGCCAAAACTAACACCACTTCATCTGATCTAGATGAGAGCTGGTCTGATGAAGAGCGCTGACAGAGATGACAACAGTTGGTGCTTTTTCCTGTGCAGAGCAGTTTTGGTGTGAGAATCGGCAAGGAATACGATTACTTACTAGCTGATTTTGTGATTTTGTCCTGGACCCAGTTATACGCATAACTTGATGAGTTACTTTCCAAAAAAAAAAAAAAAAAAA